>ONZH01003055.1:0-30063 GCA_900303285.1 Rhinella marina
TTTCTCTCAGTTATATTATTAGTCCATGAAAATGGAGTGCTTTGGGTAAATAGCCGCATATGAAGACTACGTTTTTTTCTCAGTTATATGTACTACAGTCCATTGAAAAATGTAGTGGTTTGCGGTAAAATAGCCGCAGTCTAAAAATTCCTTTTTTTCTCTCAGTTATATATACTACAGTGCAGTGAACAATTATGTCGTGTGCGGATATAGTAGCCTCACTCTAGTGTTGATACCAACAAGTGACCAAGTTAGTTGAGGTAGCAGTTGAAGCACAATGAAATTTTACACTGACACAGCATGGCGGTGACAACAGAGTGACCAAGTTACACTCAGGTAGTAGGCTGAAGCACATAAAATTTTACACTGACACAGCATGGCGGTGACACCACCAATGCCTTTGGTCAGACTGAGATTGCAGTCAAATGGCCTGTAGGTGAGACCTCCAAAAAATTTGTTTTGGAGTGTCTGAGTTGACCCTCCTAAAAAATTGTTTTGGAGTGTCTGTAGTTGACCCTCCTGTAAAATTGTTTTGGAGTGTCTGTAGTTGACCCCCTCTGTAAATTGTTTTGAGTGTCTGTAGTTGACGCTACTAAAAAATTTATTGGAGAGAGGGCCTGTAGGTGGCCCTCCGTAAACATTGTTTGTATAGAGCGCCAGTTGGCCCTCAGAAACATTGCCTGTTGGCTCTGCGTTTGTGTAAGAAGAGAAGGAGGAGGAGAGGATACATAAAGAATCTTCATGTTGAGCTGCTTTCCCCCGCTGGAGATTTGCATTCCGGTGAAATCCAGGCTTTATTCATTTCAATAATAGTCAGCCTGTCAGTTGACAGGCGTGTACGCTTATCAGTGATGATGCCACCAGCTGCACTGAAGACCCGCTCTGACAACACACTAGCAGCAGGGCAGGCCAGCACCTCCAAGGCGTACAGCGCCAGTTCGGGCAATGTGTCCAGCTGTGCAACCCAGTAGTTGTATGGAGCAGAGTGATCACGCAGGATGTTGGTATGGTCACCTAGGTGCTCCCTCACCATCTTTCTGAACAGCTCCCCCCCTACTGGGGGACGGGTGACATAGTCTTGCTGGGGTGCCATAAAACTTGCAAAGTCCTTGGAGAGTGTTCCCCTTCCAGTGCTTGACAAGCTGCCTGCTCCCCTCCTCTCCCCCGCGAGTTGGCCAACAGAACTACGTCCTCTGCCGCTAGCGGTGTCAGTTGGAAAGGATAGTTTCAGCTTGTGCACTAGGGACTGTTGATATTGATTCACTGTCATACTCCTTTCCTCTACAGGAATGAGAGTGGAAAAGTTCTGCTTGTACCGCGGGTCCAGTAGGGTGAACACCCAGTAATCGGTGTTGTCAAAAGTGCTTCTAACGCGAGAGTCACGGGAAAGGCAGCCTAACATGAAGTCAGCCATGTGCGCCAGAGTCCCAACATGCAATAATCTCCTCAATAGGCTGACTCTCCATTTCCTCCTCATACTCCAACTCCTCCTCTTCAGCCCATACATGCTCAACAGATAAGAAGGAATGAGCATAGGTACCCTCTTCAGTCTCGCCAACAGTCTCATTCTCTTCCTTCTCTTCCTCCTCATCCTCCTCCTCCTCCAATACATGCTGAGAAACAGACCTGAGGGTGGTCTGGCTATCAAGCAATGTATCTTCTTCCCCCATCTCCTGTGACAAGAGCAAAGCCTCTGACTTCATGCTGAGCAGTGACCTTTTCAGCAGACAAAGCAGCGGGATGGTGACGCTGATAATGGCGACATCGCCGCTGACCATCTGTGTTGACTCCTCAAAATTGCTTAACACCTGACAGATATCAGACATCCACGTCCACTCCTCATTGTACACTTGAAGAAGCTGACTAACCTGACTACCAGTTCTTGTGGAAGTTGTCATCTGGCAGTCTAGAATTGCTCTTCGCTGCTGGTAAACCCTGGCTAACATGTGTAATGTGGAATTCCATTGTGTGGGCACGTCGCACAACAGTCAGTGAGCTGTCAGTCGTAAGCGCCGTTGCACTGCCCTGAGAGTGGCAGCATCTGTGGTTGACTTGCGGAAATGCGCGCAGATGCGTCGCACCTTGGTGAGCAAATCAGACAAATTGGGGTAGGTCTTGAGGAACCACTGAACCACGGATGGAACACGTGGGCCAGGCAGGTTTTATATGCAGTGTTTATATGGGTTGTTGTTACTTTGGGAAATAGTATTGGTGTATAATGGCACATGTGTGAGCCTGCCGAGTTGCAGAGCCGCCACCAGGTTACGCCCGTTGTCACACAAAACCATGCCTGGTTTGAGTTTCAGCGGCACCAGCAAAAGATCGGTCTGCGCCGTGATGCCCTGTAACAGCTCTTGGGCGGTGTGCGTCTTGTCACCTAAGCTCAGCAGTTTCAGCACCGCCTGTTGGCGCTTACCCACGGCAGTGCTGCTGCGCCTAGAGCTACCGACTGAAGGCGCCGTGCTCACAGATTGTATTTGAGAGTAGGAGGAGGAGGGGTTGGAGGAAGAGGCATAATAAGTCTGAGAAACCATGATCGAGGTAGGCCCCGCAATCCTTGGTGTGGGCATTACATGAGCGGCCCCAGGGTCAGACTCGATCCCAGCCTCCACCAAGTTAACCCAATGTGCCGTCAGGGAGATATAGTGTCCCTGCCCGCCAGCACTCGTCCACGTGTCCGTGGTTAAGTGGACCTTCTCAGTAACCGCGTTGGTCAGGGCACGGATGATGTTCTCTGACACGTGCTGGTGTAGGGCTGGGACGGCACATCGGGAAAAATAGTGGGGGACCAAGTACCGAGGGACAGCCACCGCCATCAGGTTGCGGAAAGCCTCAGTCTCTACCAGTCTATATCGCAGCATCTCCAGGCTCAGCAGTTTTAAAATGTGGACGTTTAGGGCTTGTGCATGTGGGTGGGTGGGTGTAATAGTATTTGCGTTTGCGCTTGTGCTCCAATGCCTGATGCAAAGACAGCTGAAGGCTGCGCTGGGACACATTGGTGTAGGGTGTGGAGGATCGTGGAGGTGAAGGGGTGGTTGTAGGGCGGGAGGCGCTCGTGCCGGGGTCCTGGGCAGGGGGGTTGACTCGCTGAGCCAGCATGTGACAAAGGGGTAGGAGCAGTGGTGTGATACGCAGGGGATGAACGGCCTTGGTTCCATTGAGTCGTGTGTTTAGCACTCATATGCCTGCGCATGCTGGTAGTGGTTAGGCTGGCACTGGTGGCTCCCCTGCTGATCCTGGTGTGGCACAGGTTGCACACCACAGTCCGTTGGTCATCCTCACATTCTTTAAAAAACCTCCAGACTTGCGAACATCTAGGCCTCGGCACGGGAGCTTCACTACGTGAAACAGTTGCTGATCTACTTGCTCTGGCCCTGCTTCTCCCTCTGGCCACCCCACTGCCTCTTCCAACCTGTTCTGGTGCTGCACTTGCCTCCCCCTCAGAAGCACTGTCTTGACTAGGCTTACCAACCCAGCTCGGGTCAGTCACCTCATCATCCACCTGCTTTTCCTCCGATTCCTCACTCTGCTCCCCCTCGGACTTACTGCCCTGACAACAACGTCAATGTCTGACAACCGTGTCTCATCATCATCCGACACCTCTTGACGCACTACTTGCACTAAGTCCACACTCTCATCACCCACAGACTTCGAAAGTTCTACATTTTGGGCATCGGGACAGAGCAACTGCTCAGGTTGCTGTTGAGCAGTGGTTTGTGTCTTTGAGTAGGGTCTTGAAAAGACTTCCTGTGAGTATGCCGGATCTGAATCCATATTTTTCATGGGAGGCGTGTTGAGGAGTTAATAGTGAGCAAGTCTGTCTATCTGTATGTATGTATCTTTCTCTCTCTTTTTTCACATGCTGGCCAGCAAACCTTTGTCTCTGCCCACTATCATTTCCACAGACAAACTAGCTCAGTATTCCCCACACCAAACACACACCATTACCAGCTACTTACCTGCAGGAGACTAAACCTTAGGAAAGGGTGTGCTGGGTTTATATAGGGTGCTGCTAATTATTGCCAGGTGAGGCAAAGCTGCAGCCAAACCTAGTGGGTTTATGTTCTTATGTTATGTTTGGTATAATTTGGTAAAATGTATATAGATTGTAAGTTCCTTTTTATTTTAAAAGGAGACAGCTAGAATTCTTTGTGTTTTATGTAGTTTAATGTATGATTTATGTGCAATATTTCTGTTTTAAACCAAATGCATGTTCCTTTAAGACTGATGGATTCTGGGAACTGGTAAATTGTATATAAGTGCACTTGTGTGTAGGTGGAGGGATCTTCAGTTCAGACTGGTTGAGCTGAGAGCTGGGGTGCTACTTGATCCTAAGGTAGCTGCAACTTAACCCCTTATTCTCCTGAACCTTGTTTTTGTTAATTTGTTTTATTTTTGCTCAAAAATACACCTGAGCTTATTTTGCCAAGACCTGAGTGAGGACTGTTTCTAACGGCAACGACTCCCACACCCCAACAAGGGGCAGGCTGGGGGGAAGGAGGTTGAGCTGGAGGAGCCAGAGGTCTACTCCCTTGGCTAAAGTGGGTGGACTGTGTGGAAGACTGGGTGGTGGATAAATTACTTGGACACATTATCCGCTATCCACGTCATCACCTGTTCGCACTGTTGTGGTTTCAATAGTGGTGTACCACGTGACCTTGTAAGTTGCGAGATGAAGCTAGGGAGCGAAACTCTGCGGCGTTCCACTGCTCCCTCATCAGTAGGTACTGTGTCACCCTGCCCAGGACCACGGCCTCTGCCCCCCTACATCACTTGGACGCCCACGTCCTCGACCCTTAGCCCTTGGGTTCAACATTTTGTGTAATCACTAAACTGTCAAATTAATATCTGAGGCCACAAACGTATTCTCTAGACTGCGGATAGTGTACCACACACCACAGAATTTTTCTTTGAACTCTATTAAATGTATCTGAGAAAAAAAACGTATTCTCTAGACTGCCGCTAGTATAACGCACAACACACAATTTTTCACTGCACTGTAGGATATATAAATGAGAGAAAAAATGTATATTTTCTAGACTCTGGCTAGTGTGCAGCACACGACAGAATTTTGCACTGCACTGTATAATGTATAACCGAGACGAAAAAAGTATATTTTCTACACTCCGGCTAGTGTGCAGCACACAACAGAATTTTTCACTGCACTGTAGTATATATAACTGAGAGAAAAAAACGTAGTCTTTAGACGGCGGCTATTGTACCGCAAATCACTCAGTCTTTCACTGCACTGTATGATATATAACTAAAAGAAAAAACGTATATTTTCTACACTCCGGCTACTGTGCAGCACACGACAGAATATTTCACTGCACTGTAGGATATCTAATTGAGAGAAAAAACGTATACCCTAGACTGACGCTACTGTACAGCACACGACATAATTGTTCACTGGACTGTAGTATATATAACTGAGAGAAAAAACGTATTCCAAAGACTGCGCTACAGATCCCAGCAAGCCAAGGTACAGCAGCAGCAAAAATGAGTACTGAGAGGACTTTGGGCAATTTCTTTTGGGTCTGTGTGGACCACGTGCTGTCCCTTCTGCCACCAGTCGCTGTGCACAACGTGCAGGCGAGATGGCTGTAGCTGCACTACAAGTCCCAGCCAGCAGCCGAGAGGAGGCCAAAAAAAAAGGTTGTTGTAGCCCTTAGAAGGAGCGTTGGGTTCTTTGTGGGTGATTCCTGCCTAACCAAAATCTAAATTGAGGCCCTAACAGTGTGCAGCCAAGATGGCGGTCGCTGCACTACAAGTCCCAGCCAGCAGCCAGGAGGAGGCAAAAAAAAAAGGTCGTTGTAGCCCTTAGAAGGAGCGTTGGGTTCTTTGTGGATGATTCCTGCCTAACCACATTCTAATTTCACGCCCTAACAGTGTGCAGCCAAGATGGCGGTCGCTGCACTACAAGTCCCAGCCAGCAGCCAGGAGGAGGCAAAAAAAAAATGTCGTCTGACGTTCACCGCCATTCTATGTCATGGTAAAATTTTAAGTGCTACCTCAGTCTCACTTGGTCACGCTGGGTTCACCGCCATGCTGTGTCAGGGTAAATTTTTGGGTGGTTCACCTGCTACCTCAGTCTAACTTGGTCACTTGTTGGTGTCACCACCACGCTGTGTCAGGCTTATGCCTGCGTCGTGGGGCAGGGGATAGGACAGCAGTGCCAGCATGGGCAGTGGTGTCACCCTCAGGCGGCGATGGACCTTCGTTGCACCTAGTTGGGTGCTTTCCTAACATGTGCCAGCCCATGTGCCTTGCCCATCTTGGTCTGGGTCAGCACAATTGTCTTGAGGGTCACCCCAAGGCTGTTGGCCAGAATGTGGGGTAATGGTACGATTAGGCAGCCTCAGAGGCATCCATTCATGCTGCCCCTGCTGTTTCCTGTCCATTTCCGTGGTGTTTCCATCATTTTCTGAGGTTTCCAGGTTTTCACCCAGCCTTCCCTAGGCAGAGCCTTGGTCCCCTGCAAAAAATGCTCGAGTCTCCCATTGACTTCAAAGGGGTTCGTTATTCGAAACGAGCACCTGAGCATCGGGAAAAATTCGACTTGAATAACGAGTACCTGAGCATTTTAGTGCTCGCTCATCTCTAGTAATGAACAATAAACTTTATTGCAAGCCAAAGACAACAAGTTTCGGAGGAACACAGTCCCCTTCTTCAGGTACAAAAAGCAGGTATGAACGTCCTAAAAAATAACATGACATTTGCAAAATGATGCCAACATAAAGTAGACACTTGGTTAATGTTAATTAATAACTACTTTTTGAGGTATCACCGCCTTAAAACATAGAAAATATGCAATTTAGAAAATTGATAATTATTTTTTAATAAATAAATGTAAAACATTTACCACTTTTACCACGATTACCAAATTTACCTCTAACATGAAGTAACATGTCTCAGAATTGGTTGGATAAGTATAAGCATTCTAAAGTTATTACCACATAAAATAACACATCAAATTTGCAAAATTAAGCTTGGGCTTTAAGCTTAAAAATTGGTGTGTCTTGAAAGGGTTAAGGAGGGATCATTTTTATTTAGTATCTTATGTTTTTTAAAGGAAACAGAAATTACACATGTATAACATACTGTATAACATTATGAATTTAGAGGAAATCTGTCCCCGGTTCTATACTGTCCTTTCTAAGGGCAGAATAAACTGGTGTGATATGCTGAGCGAAACCTATATTGAAAAGTTCCAACGCAACCCAAGTGCTGGAGACCACTCAAAAGAGAGCACACCAGGGGCATTGCTAGGCTAAAACATTCGGAGCCTGGGACCCTGATGTTTTCTCCCAGGCCCCCGAATGTCCTGCCTGTTAAACAGACACAATTGTATTGCCCTCCTCAGGACAGCAGAACAATTGAATCGAACACACTGCAAGATATGCAGGACCTATGATGACATCACAGGTCATGTGATCAGTGCAGTCCAATCCTGCACTGGTAACATGACTGTGACATCATCGCAGGTCCTTTTCAACCCCTGTCTTCTGAACTGAAGAGGAGAATTGTGGGGAAGAAGCTGCAATGAGCTCTGCTACATCAGAAGAGGTAAGTGAAGGGAGAAGCAGAGGGATGCTGGGAGTTGTAGTTATTTAACTGGGACTGTATGTTAGGGCAGAAGGGAGGGATGTTATCATGGGACTGTGTGTTGGAGGTGACTTGGTCAGGGTTCTGTTAGGGTACTTTCACACCTGCGGCATGGGACTGACTTGTTGTACTTTTGTTCTGGCCGCCTCTTGGTAGGGTTTGCCGTGCTGTGGCCGGATCTGTGGCCCTCCCCCATTACAGTGAATGGGGCCGGAGCGTAGTTCTGGCCCCACACGTGCACCTGTGGCAGCATGGATCTGCCGGAGTTCCCTGCCGCAGGTGTGAAACTAGCATTAGGCTACTTTCACACTTGCTTTTGTAGGATCTGTTAGTGAGATCCGTCACAGGCTCTCATAAATGGTCCAAAACTGATCAGTTTTGTCCTAATGTATTCTGAATAGAAAAGGATCCGTTCAGAATGCATCAGTTTTGCTTCAGTTCAGTCTCCATTCCGTTTTGGAGGCGGACACTAAAACAATGATTGCTGCGTTTTGTTGTCCGCATGAAGAAACTGATCCAAACTGGCTATTTAAAAGATAATACAACTGGATCCGTACAGAACGGATGTAGACGGTTGTATTATCATGATGGATCCAGCAAAAACGCTGGTGTGAAAGTAGCCTTATTTACATTGGACTGTGGCGTGGAGTGATGTTATTTACATGGGACTGCATGTTGAAGGAGGCTGTCGGAGGGAGTGATATTTACATGGGACTGTATTTGGAGGGGGCTATAGATAAAGAGGGATGTTATTTACATGGGACTGTATATTGGAGGGGGCTGGAGAGATGGTGTGATTTACACAGGAGAGAAATAGCTTTATTTACATGGGACTGTATGGTGGAGGGGCTTAGGAATTATAATTTCTGAGGACACTAAAGGGAGGAATATAAATACAGCGGGCACTTCAGGGTGAGCATTATAACAGTAGGGGGAGCTATATAAATACTGGGGGCACTGAAGGGGTATTATAAATCCAGGAGACATTAGGCGTTCTTATTACTGGGGGCTTTATAGGAGGGACTTATAGATCCGCCTTATTTCTACTAAGAACACTATGGAGGGGGCCTTATTACTAGTGAGGGCTCTGTACAGAGTTTTATTACCATTGGGGGAACGATAGGGGGCCTTATTACTACTGGGAGCTCAGTAAGGGTATTATTAATACTGGAGGACTCTTCTACTAATGGGGACAATCTTGGGGAGCATTATCAGTGCTGGGGGCACTGTAGGGTGCAGTGTTACTAATAATGGAATTACTATTGGTAGGACTATTACTATGGGGGGCACTATTATTTCTTCAGGATAGTATTTGGAGATTTTGGGGGGCACAGCGAGCAGCAGGATACGACTGTGGGGACTCCAGGTTGGGGGATGATGATAGAAATGTGAGGAAGCAAAGATGTCCGTGTGTCACACTCTGCAGAGACGAGGAGCGGCTGAGAGAAGTTGTCCGGGCTGAATAGAGAAGATGATGACAGAAGATCTACATCAGAGGAGACATCACCTGGGAGGCACTGGATGTGAGGTACAGATGCGTCCACACTTAACTTATCTCCAAACTCAGAGTGGTGACAGTTTTGTCCTGATAGCAAAACAACATGATATCGCGAGATTGTAACTAAACTCTAAAAAACTGCAATACATGTCACAACCACTGGGCGGTGAGTGCTCCACATTTAGCTGATTGCTCAGCTGCTTTTTCTTTTGTTTAGAGCTGCTGGCCTCAGATGTGAGATATTTATCGGCAGACCAAGCTAAATGTGGTGAGATCTATTGAGAATATTTAATGTGCTAAAGTCAAACACATGAGAAAAAAGGAAAACTAAATAGAGTATCCAAACATTGTGTGTTACCGTCAGCTGGACTGTGTATCTAATCCTATCTTAAGTAATACTGTCTACAGAGTCGTGTATCTAAGCCTATTATGTGTGATACTGTCTGCGTAGCAGTGTATCTAATCCTGTCATGTGTGATACTGTCTACAGTGTCGTGCATCTAAGCCTATTGTGTGTGATACTGTGTGAAGAGTTGTGTATCTCATTATATCATGTGTAATACTGTCTGAAGAGTTGTGTATCTAATCCTATCATGTGTGATACTGTCTGAAGAGTTGTGTATCTAAACCTGTCATGTGTGATACTGTCTGCTTATCAGTGTATCTAATCCTATCATATGTGATACTGTCTTCATGATCGTGTATCTAATCCTATCCTGTGTGATACTGTCTGCCGAGCTGTGTATCTAATCCTATCATATATAATACTGTCTGAAGAGTTGTGTATCTAATCCGATCATATGTAATACTGTCTGCAGAGTTGTGTATCTAAGCCTATCATGTGTGATACTGTCTGCTTAGCTGCGTATCTAATCCTACCTTGTGTGAAACTGTCTGCTGAGCTGTGTATCTAATCCTATAATGTGTGATACTTTTTGCAGAGTTGTGTATCCAATCCTATCATGTCTGATACTGTTTGCAGAGTTGTGTATCCAATTCTTTCATGTGTGATACTATCTGCAGAGTTGCGTATCTAAGCCTATTGTCTGCTGAACTGTGTATCTAATCCTATTCTGGGTGACAGTGTCTGCTAAACTGTGTATCTAATCCTATCATGTGTGATACCGTTTGCAGAGTTGTGTATCTAAGCCTATTGTGTATGATACTGCCTGCTAAGTTGTGTATCTAACCCTATCATGTGTGATACTGTCTGCTAAGATGGGTATCTAATCCTATCTTGTGTAATACTGCCTGCATATCTGTGTATCTAATCCTATCATGTGTGATACTGTTTGCAGAGTTGTGTATCCAATCCTTTCATGTGTGATACTATCTGCAGAGTTGCATATCTAAGCCCATTGTGTATGATACTGCCTGCTAAGTTGTGTATCTAATCCTATCATGTGTGATACTCTCTGCTGAACTGTGTATCTAATCCTATTCTGGGTGACAGTGTCTGCTAAACTGTGTATCTAATCCTATTCTGGGTGACAGTGTCTGCTAAACTGCGTATCTAATCCTATCATGTGTGATACTATTTGCAGAGTTGTGTATCTAATCCTATCATGTGTGATACTGTCTGCATATCCGTGTATCTAATCCTATCATGTGTGATACTGTTTGCTGAACTCTGTATCTAGTCCTATTCTGGGTGACAGCATCTGCAAAATTGTGTATCTAATCCTATCATGTGTGATACTGTCTGCTGAACTGTGTATCTATTCCTATTCTGGGTGACAGCGTCTGCTAAGCTGTGTATCTAATCCTATCATGTGTGATACAGTTTGCAGAGTTGTGTATCCAATCCTTTCATGTGTGATACTATCTGAAGAGTTGTGTATCTAAACCTATTGTGTATGATACTGTCTGCTAAGTTGTGTATCTAATCCTATCATGTGTGATACTGTCTGCTGAACTGTGTATCTAATCCTATTCTGGGTGACAGTGTCTGCTAAACTGTGTATCTAATCCTATCATGTGTGATACTGTTTGCAGAGTTGTGTATCTAATCCTATCATGTGTGATACTGTCTGCATATCCGTGTATCTAATCCTATCATGTGTGATACTGTCTGCTAAGCTGCGTATCTAATCCTATCATGTGTGATACTGTTTGCTGAACTCTGTATCTAATCCTATTCTGGGCGACAGCGTCTGCTAAGCTTTGTATGTAATCCTATCATGTGTGATACAGTTTGTAGAGTTATGTATCTAATCCTATCCTGTGTGATACTGTCTGCTGAACTGTGTATCTAATCCTATTCTGGGTGACAGTGTCTGCTAAACTGCGTATCTATTCCAATCATGTGTGATACTGTGTGCTAAGATGGGTATCTAATCCTATCATGTGTGATACTGTCTGCTGAACTGTGTATCTAATCCTATCATGTGTGATACTGTCTATGAAGCAATTAGATGTATGTGTATAGAGTGTGATACTCTCTGCTGAACTGTGTATCTAATCCTACCTTGTGTGATAGTTTTCTGCTGACCTGTGTATCTAATTCTATTAGGTATGATACTGTCTGGAAGCTATTGTATGTATCTTTATAGAGTGTGATACAGATAGAGATAAGGAGCTTTCCATTGTGAACATACTGTACACTCAGCCACTGCTCAGATAAGAGAGGTGGGGGAGGTGCTCATGTATTTCATTCTCTGTATTTCCCTGTCTTGGGGATGAGGCCTGATTACCAGTTAAGTAAGGCTACTTTCACATTAGCGGCAGCACGGATCCAGCAGGTGAAGGGTGCCGCCGGATCCGTGCTGCCGCAGGGACATGTGTGGGGCCAGAACTGCGCTCCCTCCCCACACATGTCACACAGTACATATACACACACACAGATATATACACATACAAATACACATACATACTTACATGCTCCCGGCAGGTCTCCACAGCGCAGAAGGAGCAGGACGGCGCACACATAGGACAATTCCCCACAGCGCCCTCTGCTGGGCGCCGGGTGGAATCGTCCTATGTGTGCACCGTCCTGCTCCTCCTGCACTGTGGAGACCTGCCGGGAGCATGTAAGTATGGATGTGTATATGTCTGTGTATATGTCTGTGTATGTTTATGTGTATGTATGTCTGTATGTGTGTATGTCTGTATGTGTGCAGGTGACAAATCCATTCACCATTGTGTCACACCAAACGGATCTGTCCCCATTGACTTTCATTGGGGGTCATGACGGATCCATCTTGGTGCGGATGCCTGGACCGGAGAGCAAACCGTAGCATGTTGCGTTTTGCTCTCCGGTCTGAAGACGGAACGGAATGCTTCTAGGAGCCTCTGTTGTCTTCAGTTCAGTTTTGTCCCCATTGACAATGAATGGGGACAAAACTGAAGCGTTTTATTCCGGTATTGAGCCCCTATAACGGAATTCAATACCGGAATTATAAAACGCTAGTGTGAAAGTAGCCTAAGTTATAGAAGCCCATTCATGTTGCTAATGGAAAATATAGCACAAAACATGTTTATTGTTTTCAGTCCCTGAGGCGGAGCTTATTTTTAGGAAAAAAAAAACCTTTCCACAGAGCACTGGTGCCACTGGTTTTGTCCCCCTTACATTTTTTAAATTATTTTGGCAGACCCAGGTCTGTGGACCTTTAGAAAAAATACTAGAGTACTCCTGATTCAGGGTTTAATTTGAACAAACTTTAATTATGGGTTTAATGCAGAAAATAACAATTGCACCATTTTTGTTTACAACATCTCCCAATCCTAATGAATTACCATCGGGCAGCTGTAGTCCAGAACCACAGCATAGATCTAAGGCTGCCCTTTACTCTTCCATGGAAAGCTTTAGTGATACAGAATGTTACATGCCAGTGGCTTTCTTTTCTATCACTAATAGAAGGACTTTATACAGACCAATGTAATTGTTCTACAGTTAGGACGTCATCCCAGAACTTAAGTATCCCATCAATCAACTCCTGCTTAGTCCTTGGCCTTATTTTAGCCCTTATAAATCTGTAGTGCCAGTATATAATCCTCCTTCCACCTCCCTCCTCATATTGCATGCATTGCCACAGGGGCTGGCTGGCAAATTTTAGCCTGGGTGGCAAGCACACAGCACTGGCCCATGTGTAGCGGCCCACCCTTAACCTGTTTAACTCCGCCTACCATAAAGCCGGTATAGGTAAATGGGCTTTAAATGGTTAAAAGGCGGCAGATTTACCAACCCCTGAGCTGAAGAGACTCCATTGAGTACAATAGGGTCTGCTCAGGATGCTGCTCCTTTACCGAACAAAAAAGTCTTGCATGCAGAACTTTTCTGCCCAGTCTTTTTAACAGAATCTGTGACCCAAGCGCAAATGTGAATGGATAGTATTAGACGTATAGCATCAGATGTATGTTTAACACACAAATACAGAGCAAGATCACTACATACACACAGCACCAGAAGCCAAGTTCTCTACATGAATACAGCACCAGAGCCAAGTTCTCTACATAAATACAGCACCAGAACCAAACCTAGAAGTCAAACACAGCACCAGAACCAAGTTCACTGCATGAATACAACACCAGAACCAGGCCCATACGTCAAATATAGAAACAAAATTAACAAGAAATATAGCACCATAACTAAACCCATAAGTCAAATACAGCACCAGAACCTAGTTGAATACATAAATACAGCACCACAACCAAGTTCTCTACACAAATACATCAGCAGAACCAAGTTCTCTACATAAATACAGCACCAGAACCAATTTCTCTACATAAATACATCACCAGAACCAAGTTCTCTACATAAATACATCACCAGAACCAAGTTCTCTACATAAATACATCACCGGAACCAAGTTATCTACATAAATACAGCACCAGAACCAAGTTCAATACATAAATACATCACCAGAACGAATTTCTCTACATAAATACATCACCAGAACCAAGTTCTCTACATAAATACAGCACCAGAACCAAGTTCTCTACATAAATACAGCACCAGAACCAAGTTCAATACATAAATACAGAACCAAGTTCTCTACATAAATACAGCACCAGAACCAAGTTCTCTACATAAATACAGCACCAGAACCAAGTTCAATACATAAATACAGAACCAGAACCAAGTTCTCTACATAAATACAGCACCAGAACCAAGTTCAATACATAAATACATCACCAGAACCAAGTTCTCTACATAAATACAGCACCAGAACCAAGTTCAATACATAAATACATTACTAGATTTTAAAGGTTTAGTACAGATACCATCTGAGTAGTCAGGTCAGCCCTCGCCATATGAAACTACAGCTCCCAGTATGGCCTGAACAAGTGTAAAGGGATGCTGGGAGTTGATGCGCAAAACAGCATGCTACCACCCATCATTAGCTGCAGATCATCCAGGTGACTACAGCTCCCATCATACACAGTCAGTAGCATAATAATAATTTCCATTTAGTGACTTACAGGTGACGTCTCTTCCTGAGTTCTTCCCCATCTGGTTCAGACCACCATGACGACTCATCCCATCCACAATGCAGCTTTGCAGATTTTGCCGAGAAGATGTCTTCAGCTTCACGCTTTACCAACACATTGGCACCCTGCATACTGACACAAACTCATCTTAGTGCCACATTCTGTGCCCTGAATATAACAGCAGCATTAGTGCCACATGCTCTGTGCCCTCTGCATATAGTGCCACACACTCTGTGCCCTCTGTATATAGTTCCACATACTCTGTGCCCTCTGTATATAGTGCCACATACTCTGTGCCCTCTGTATACAGTGTCATATGCCCTGTGCCCTCTATATATAGTGCCACATACTCTGTGCCCTCTGTATACAGTGCCATATGCCCTCTGTATATAATGCCACATGCTCTGTGCCCTCTGTATATAGTGCCACACACTCTGTGCCCTCTGTATATAGTGCCACATGCTCTGTGCCCTCTGTATATAGTGCCACATACTCTGTGCCCTCTGTATATAGTGTCATATGCCCTGTGCCCTCTATATATAGTGCCACATACTCTGTGCCCTCTGTATACAGTGCCATATGCCCTTTATCCTCTGTATATAGTGCCACATGCTCTGTGTCCTCTGTTTATAGTGCCACATGCTCTGTGCCCTCTGTATATAGTGTCATATGCCCTGTGCCCTCTGTTTATAGTGCCACACACAGTTCCCCTAATGCTAGTGCCACATGCTTGGTGCCCCTTATAAAACGTGCCTCTTATATGTGCCCCTTTGAGTATATTGCCCCTTCAGTGTGCCCCCTTTATGTATTTTGCCTCTTGCAGTATATGTGCCCATTTGTCTATAGTGACCCTTCAGTGTACCCTCTGAATACAGCGTACACACACTGTATTATAATACTCGGTAAAAGCTAGATTGCAGTGGGTGAGACGTCACTGGCTACAAGTTGCTAACGGTCACATGACAAGCTAGATGCAGTGGGTATATAGAGTATATACAGCAGTGCATATAATATATATCTATACACACTGCATCTATTATACCTCGTACCTCACATATCAGTATACGGCTGTATATACTATATATCTGTACACACTGCATGTATTATACCTCATACCTCACATATCAGTACACTGCTGTATATACTATATATCTGTACACACTGCATCTATTATACCTCATACCTCACATATCAGTACACTGCTGTATATACTATATATCTGTACACACTGCATGTATTATACTTCATACCTCACATATCAGTACACTGCTGTATATACTATATATCAGTACACACTGCATCTATTATACATCATACCTCACATATCAGTACACTGCTGTATATACTATATATGTACACACTGCATGTATTATACTTCATACCTCACATATCAGTACACTGCTGTATATATATCTGTACACACTGCATCTATACTTTTATAATACATGCAGTATATACAGATATATAGCATATACAGCAGTATACTGATATGTGAACTACGACGTATATTAGATGCAGTGTGTACAGATATATAGCATATACAGCAGTGTACTGATATGTGAGGTATAATTGATATAGTGTGTACAGATATATAGTATATACAGCAGTGTACTGATATGTGAGGTATGAGGTATAATAGATGCAGTGTGTACAGATATATAGTATATACAGCAGTGTACTGATAAGTGAGGTATGAGGTATAATAGATGCAGTGTGTACAGATATATAGTATATACAGCAGTGTACTCATATGTGAAGTATGACGTATATTAGATGCAGTGTGTACAGATATATAATATATACAACAGTGTACTGATATGTGAGGTGTGATGTATAAATTACACCTTGTATCTCACATGAGTACACTGCGTTGTATACTATATACCTGTAGACACTGCATGTATTATACCTCGTACCTCACATATCAGTACACTGCTGTATATACTATATACGTTTACCCACTGCATCTATTATACCTTCTACCTGACATATCAGTACTCTGTGTGTATATGTCAGGTGTAAAAACTGCAGTGTGTAGAGATATATGTGGACAGTCATATATTATGGTCACTGTGTTAGAGTTAAGGGCCAGTATTGGGGTTAGGGGTCAGTATTGGGATTAGGGGTCAGTATTAGGGATAGGCGTAGTATTAGCATAAAGCTACATTCAGACGACCGAAAGTGTTTTGCAGTCCCCAAATTGTGGATCCGCAAAACACAAATACTGGCCTTGTGCGTTCCACATTTTGCGGAACGCACAGTGCCAGCTCTATATAGAAATGCCTATTCTTGCGGACAAGAATAGGGCATATGCACTATATTTTTTGGGGGGAACGGAACTACGTATGTGGACAGTACATGGTGTGGTGTCCGCATCTTTTGCGGCCCCATTGAAATCAATGGGTCCGCACCAGACTTAGAAATATGGTCGTCTGAATAGTTGTCTGAATGCACCCTTAGGGCCAGTATTAGAATTAGGGTCAGTATCAGTTAGGAGCAGTACTGGGGTTAGAGGCAGCGTTAGGGTACATTCAAACAACCGTATTTCCATTCACTTCAAAGGGGCCGCAAATCCTGAGTTCCGTTCCGCAAGCCCCGCAAAAAAAAGATAGAGTATGTCCTATCCTTGACCGCAATCGCAGACAAGAACAGGCATTTCTATCATAGGGATGGGCATGTGTCTTCCACAAAATGTGGAATGCACACGGCCAGTATCCGTGTTTTGTGGATCCGCAATTTGTGGACCTCAAAACACATATGGTCATGTGAATGTAGCCTCAGGGTTAGGGGTCAGTAGTAGGGTTAGGGGTCTGTATGGCGTAGTATTAGAGATAGGGAAAGTATTAGGGGTCAGTATTAGGGTTAGCAGTCAATATCAGGGTTAGGGACAGGATTAGGTGTCAATATTAGGGTTAGGGGTCCAGGGTTACAGGTCAGTACTAGGGTAGGGGTCAGGGGCCAGTATTAGAGGTCAGGGGCCAGTACTAGGGTTAGGCTACTTTCACACTTGCGTCAGCAGGATCCGTTTGTGAGATCCGTCACAGGCTCTCACAAACGGTCCTGAACTGATCAGTTTTTCCTTAATGCATTCTGAATGGAAAAGGATCCGTTCAAAATGCATCAGTTTGCCTCCGTTCCGTCTCCATTCCGCTCTGACAGCGTTTTGGTGTCCGCTTGACTGAGCGGAATGGAAACAGATCCGTCATGACTACAATGTAAGTCAATGGGAACGGATCCGTTTACTCATGCACAATAGTAAACGGATCCGTCCCCCACTGACTTTCAATGGAGTTCTGAACGGATCCGTCTCTGCTATGTAAAATATAATACAAACGGATCCGTTCAGAACGGATGCAGACGGTTGTATTATCAGGATGGATCCGTTTATGAGAGCCTGGACGGATCTCACAAACGGATCCTGCTGACGCAAGTGTGAAAGTAGCCTTAGGGGTGCGACAGGGCCAGTATTAGGGGTCAGTACTAGGGGGTAAGGGGCTAGTATCAGGGTTAGGGGTCCAAGGTTAGAGGTCAGTACTAGGGTAGGGGTCAGGGGCCAAAATAAGTGGTCAGCGGCCAGTACTAGAGGTCAGGGCCCAGTACTAGGATTAAGGGTCAGGCAGGGCCAGTATTAGGGGTCAGGGGCCTATATTAGGGTTATGAGTTAATGCAGGTCAGTATTAGAGGTCAGGGGCCAGTACTAGGGTTAGGGGTCAGGCAGGGTCAGTATTAGGGGTCAGGGGCCAGTATTAGGGTCAGGGGTAAGGCAGGGTGGTCAGTACTAGGTGGGCAGGGGCCAGTATTAGGGTTAGGGTAAGGCAGGGCCAGTATGGGGGTCAGTAATAGGGAGGCAGGGGGCAGTATTAGGTTAAGGGGTGCATATAGAGAGCATAGGGGGAGGGCAGTTAATACTCACCTGTCCAGGCGCGGTCCCACGATGCAGACCCGGCCTCTTCCGGCGGGTCTGCTCCCGGGGAACGTCGCAGGCGGCGCGATGACGTCATCGCGCCGCCTACATCACATCTGTGCGCCGGCCACCGGGAGTAGTGGAGCAGGGAACCAGAGGTTCCCTGCTCCGCCTGCGCTGGCTGCTACTGGCACAATTGTGTCTGCATCTAGTGGACAGTATCACACAAGATAGGATTAGATACACAACTTAGCAGGCAGTATCATACACAATAGGCTTAGATACGCAACTCTGCAGATAGAGAGATACAGCTCAGCAGACAGTGTCACACATGATAAGATTAGATACCCATCTTAGCAGACAGTATCACACATGATAGGATTAGATACACAGCTCAGCAGACAGTTTCACACATAATAGGATTAGATACGTAGTTTAGCAGACACTGTCACCCAGAATAGGATTAGATACACAGTTCAGCAGACAGTATCACACATGATAGGATTAGATACCCATCTTAGCAGACAGTATCACACATGATAGGATTAGATACACAGATTGGATAATCATTAAGGAATATTAAATGTCATGGTAAAATTGAGGTATATACTGACACCCTGAATTGTATTATGTACATTTGTAACATGTAATGGGACTGTTAAAATTGTATAATTATATATGCATAATACTGTGGTTGGTGTGTGCTATTTTGCATATAACTCATATAATACTAGACTAGCACTGTATACTGACACCAAGTGTACTGTACCTAACTCATAGCATACGGCATATAGACTTGTGGTAAACAATGGCAGCGGGCAAAATATATGATAATCATTGGACACTAAAAAAAAAATTCTTTGGAGGGATTTGTTTAATGTATACAATATATTTTGCTATTTAGGTTAAATGTAAGAAGTGAATACCTTAAATTCAGGTATTAGCTAGTAAAACAATGCGCCACCTGGTGTCTGAAAGTTGTATTACAATTTATCCAATTTAGTTATAACGTCACTTCGTGACACACATCTCAGGACATGTTGAGATAAGTGATCAGTTAAGTGTGGACACATCTGTATGTGCTGCTGTATAGCAGGGGTGGGGCGAGGGTCGACATAGAGAATTGGGCCATATTCATTGGGGCTTGGGCCCCGGATCTTTTGATACCCTAGCAACGCCCCTGGAGCACACCCTAAGGAGTCGTCACATTTATGAGCTCCCGGTTTTCCCCACCCCTCTGCTGCTAATTAATATTGGAAGGGAGCTGTCAATCATTGACAGGGGGCAGGGAGAGTCGGGAACTCATGGATGCGAGGACTCTCTAGTCTGCACTCTGTATTGAGTTTACGCTAGAGCTATTCAATACAGATTTTAGAAAACCAATGAGTCAATCTAAGTAAGTGGACAGCAGGCAGAATAAATCATTTGACAGGTTCCCTTTAACCAATACTCAAATAATAATAGCATTATATGTCATCATGAGATTCTGAGTAGACTATAGAATCTCTGTACTGTTTTAGCCCTTTAGGAAAAATTCATCTATGGCATGTCTGATAACATCTATGTTGCTATGGTGATGCAGCTCTAGTTTGGAAAACACTAAATTGACTTCTAATCCTTATTTTTTTATTTTACTATTTTATTTAGTAAATCAATGTATCTTCAGTCTGATCACAGTTAATGTGTAGGCAGCGGGTGGCATTTTACGGCACGTTCCAGAAGCCTATGGTTCCCATGCCAGTTGTTTAGCCTCATAGACCTCAGGTCACTTTGAGTGGCAGTGCCACAGGCACCCCGGTCCAACACTGTTCTTTAATGTTGCTCAACAGTTTTCCAGTGTAATCCAAATTATTGCAAAATACAGACTATAGTCCATTTCCAAATTAGAATTCTCTCCATCCTCTGTCTTCTCTTCTGACCACTAATTTAACCTCAATTCTTATCAAATTGAGCTGTTTTATTAACACATACAAGATGAAATGTAATACAAATTTTAATCAAAGAAGTCAATAGCCTTTAAGTACCACTGCATAGGTCTATTCTCTTTACCACAGTGCTATCATTTCTACAAAAGACATATAAGAGCTCCAGACAAAAACTAGTATTCTTAGCAGGAGCAGAAGATCCCAAATTATGTAAGTAAAAGCTACACAATTCATGAATCTTGAAGATCTTTAAGCTGATATCAGAAATGTTTGTTTATGATTCTGAGTATAAGATTGCAGTCACATGGTCAGGTTTCCTGATGCAGTTTTGAACGCTAAAACCAGGGCCCTGATTTATCATACCTTCACTCCAGAATTCTGTCTTCAAAAAGTCGCACGATAGGGCTTTTGCGACTTTTTTGCGCATTTTTTTGCGACTTTTTGCATGTGTACACCACTCACTCCAGTTTGTAATATGGGTGGAAAAGTGGGTGTGGTTAGCCATGTTAATGAGTTTCACTCCAGATTTATCATTGCGACTTTTTTAAAAAAGTCGAAAAATAGTCACAATCTCACTCCAGGAGGAAGGTGGAGTAGGAAAAGTGGAGTAGCTTCTCTAGACAGAAGTGTTAGGTTTAAGGACAAGCCACATTTATCAAACAACCTGTGACGTTTGATAAATGTGGCAGAAAGTACTCCAACACAGACTGAAGCAAAACTGACTTCAAATATTTTCCTAATGATAAATTCCCCCCCAGGAGTGAATTCTGAAAAAGAGAAGTTGTATTTGTCCTTTATATTGTATTTCCGTTTATGATCCACTCCTGGTTTTGGCTTCCAAAACCTGACTGTATAGCTGTATCTGCAACGCACCTATATGAATTTTTATTGAATTTATTTTATTTTTATATGTACATTTTAATATATCCCTATGACTATGCTATCACTTGAAACCTTTTCATCCCTTGTTTCTCAGACCCTGAATTTTATGGACCATGTTATAACACCCTGTCCTGATTATGATTCATGTTTACACTGGACTAATAAATTCAAGTCATTTTTTTGTTATCAGGAACCCCTGTGCTGACTCTGCCTTCTGTCTGCCTCTTGCTGTTTCGTGATAATGATATTTCAGTTTCCATGACAATAGCTATTGACAGTGTAACCTTAAATGTCATTAGCCTGAAAAGGTCTAGGATAAAGGCAGGAGGTACAGCTAACAAAGAACTTTTGAGTTTTACAATAAACAAAACCATGCCTTTTAGCAGAAGGTAGGTACATGGTCCACCTTTCTTAAAATGTCACAAAATACTTTTCTAAACAATTTATTCTGCAACTAATCAATTTGTTTGCAGATTAAACTATGAAAGCAAACACTAAAAAGTATTTTTGGAATAGGTTGAGTTTCTAGGCATCATGTACTAAATTATACTGTGTAATAGCAAATACTGTGATCATGTTCCCATTATTTTTCACATAAATTGTTTTATTGAGACAGAAATGCAAATAAACATAGAATCATACAAACATGCACCAGAACATAATGCCAATACTGTAAAGAAATAAAGTGAAATATTGCAAAGCTGTCTATATTTCGCCTTTATAACTAATACTAAGGTGCTGCACTCAAACATGGTTAAAGCAATGCAGTCTCCTTGGCTATTGGTCTCTTCCCTTCTGCCTGTGATGCTACTTCTCTAATGGGTCTAAAAGTTTGAATGAATTGACTTTGGATGTATGATCTGAAGCTTGATTCACTCAAGCCTACGGATGACCTTGGATTGGCTCCAGCAGGCAGGGAAAAATGATGGCTTTAAATGAAGCTCATATTTGGAATTAAGAGCTTGGAAGGACTTGATGGTGTCTTAGATAATACAATATACTTGATGGTACTTTTTAAGATTCCACAGCCAAAGTAGCCTTTTTTGGACCTAATAAGACCAACTCGATGTCAGATCCCAACACCCTAAAAGAAGTCTGGCACAATTGCAGCCACCTCCCCAAATAAACTACATTATAGTAAGAACTAAACCACCACTTATAAGTAGAAGTCTGTTATATGCCTGAAATATTTTATTTGCTAGAAAAATTATGCAGGAAATATAGGAATTTGGGGACTATAGATGCTTTAAAATATTTTTCTCCCTATGCATGACACAAAGAGTAATGCTAATGTTTGAACTTGATGGAGTACACTGTAAAGCAGAGGGATATGTTCTGGGGTTGCGCACATCACCTTCACCGTGCCCACTGTATGGAAACTGGTGAAGACAGGGCAAAAATGCCAGTTGCAGCATTCTTTATATAATTTTCATCAATATTTTCTAGATGTGCAATTCACATATAATCTATCACATAACATATAATCTATCACATATAATCATATAAATTACAAATTCTGAATAACAGTTTAGATATTGTTTAATTGGAGAGGTAATAGCAAGCTTGGCTTTGTATATGTACATGCTTCACGTGGTCATGAACCACAATTATAGAAACCACAACAATGTAGCTAGGTCTACAAAAATTTAGGAGAAATTATGTTGTCAAGGGTTGGAGATTTTCTATAAATAATTTGTCATCCTTGATTTAATATTTGTTCTAATTGTATATCTTCATATAGTAAATATTGTATATATTTGTTGAAAATGTTTTTATTTAATTAAATTGTGGGCTGTATTCCAATACTGCTGTAAGCAAAACGCTGTTATATTTCTTGTGGGTATTAAATTAAACATCTTGTCTAGATTTAACAGTAGGTTAATAATATGGATTTTTAATCACCCTTTGTGGGTAACCACTGTTTTGAAATCTATTATTTATTCTGTTGGTAGTTTCAGTCAGCAGGTGATGAGGTATGAGGGCTGCTTAGGTGTCAATTAAGTGGCATTTGTTGGCACTTGTAGATATAAGTGTCCACAGTATTATACAGAACTGGTGTTTCACTGGCAAGGCAGTGGTCTAGGTGATGGGTGTCTGAACCGTAGTCCTTCACCTGCAGCATGATTTTTAAAGCTGGGGTTTTGTTGACCACTCTACTGTCTAGGCACACTGGAGGTCGTGTGTGTTATTTCGTCTGTCACTGTTCTAGGAGTCAAAGTCTTACAGGTGAACTGGTTATATTCCCTTGGAGTGGGAGCTCTCGCATGTGCTTCCTATCTTCTATCTGTCTGAACTTGAACTCTCCCTTCTGGCAGGAAGTAGGACTAGCCCATGCCTACCAAGAAGGCAGGAACAGTGGTTCCTGACAACCATTGACAACCATACCTTAACTGCTGGAGTATTTGACAGAACATAACATTACAATACATTAATACAAAACAATTGCCCCCAGGTCTGGAGTACTGCACAATTTGTACCAAATGGAAAGGGGACGTGTCTCACTCCCATGAATGAACCTTTTTTTTCTGAAGGTAAATGCAACCATCAAAACTAAAGTAATTGTGGGTCATAATAATTGGTAACTTCTATAATAAAAACTATTAGAAGATCTGAATAGTTAATGTAAGTTCATAATAATTTAATGCCTCAAAAGCTATATGGTGAAGTATAGATAGATACAGGCCTTGTACATCACATGAAAGCCATAGATAGCCCTCCTACAGTATTCTCTTGTAAAAGCTATGTAAAATGTCAGCAGTATCTTGGAGATATCCAGATATTCTGCGGACTAGTGATTGAAGTTGGTGATCAACCCACTGGCTTAATCTTTCAGAAACAGATCCAGTTCCTGAGACAATAAGTCATATAGGTGGAGGATGATCTGCTTTTGAATCTTGGGTAAACCATATAATGTAAGAATCATTGGAGTAGTGACATACAGGTAATCAGTTTTTTTTTAGATAAGGCTACTTTCACACTTGCGTTTGAAGGATCCGTTTGTGAGATCCGTCACAGGCTCTCACAAATGGTCCTGAACTGATCAGTTTTGTCGTAATGCATTCTGAATGGAAAAAGATCCGTTCAGAATGCATCAGTTTGCTTCAGTTTGCTTCAGTTCAGTCTCCATTCCATTTTGGAGGCGGACACTAAAACGCTGCTTAACTCTTTCCCGACCAGCGCCGTACATGTACGGGTGCGGCGGGTGTCATGGCCGGCAAGTCTCTGCTGTTTCTAACAGCAGAGACTTGCCGCTACTTACCGCCATTGGCGGCGTCTTCCTGGGCCTTCTGATGCGGTGATGCCGAGTGGCCAATCAGGGGGGTCTGTACACCATATGAAAACTGTAATCCTCGCTGGTGAGGATTACAGTTTTCAAACTGCAATTCTTATTCTGGCCACTAGATGGCAGGCCAGTATAAGAAATGAGCAATTCTTGGATTTATCTCCATCTAGTAAATCCCTGATTGCTCATAAAGAAAAAAAACACAATATATTAGCTCATATTTGAGCTTTAAAAAAATCACAAAAAAAAATGTTAAAAAATATATAAAAAATAAAAAATATATAAAAGTTCAAAAACCCCCCTTTCCGTATAATGAAAAAATAAATACCTAAATAACAATAAATATAGACATCATGGGTATCACCGTGACCAAAAACGCCCGTACCAAAAACGTCGCTTTTTTTTCTAAAAAAAAATAAATAAAAAGTGATCAAAAAGTCATACACACCCCAGAATGGTATCAATAAAAACTTCAGATCGCCCCGCAAAAAATGAGCCCCCATACAGCTCCGGAAACATAAATACCAAAAAGTTATAGGGGTCAAGATATGACAAAAAAACTTTATAATTATTTTATCACTATCAAAATGCAGGAAAAACTATACATATTAGGTATCGCCGGATTTGTACTGACCAGTAGAATGAAAGTAACTGGTCAGTTTTAATGAACATCGAACGTTGTAAATAATAAACCCGTAGAACTGTAGCGGAATTGCGTTTTTTTGCACTTTCACCCGATTTGGAATTTTTTTCCCGCTTCCCACTACACCATATGCAATATTAAATGGTGGCGTTGGAAAGTACAACTTGTCCCGCAAAAAACAAGCCCTCATTCAGCTATGTGAACAGAAAAATAAAACAGTTATGGCTGTTTGAAGGCAGGGAGCGCAAAACGAAAATGCATAACCGAAAAAACCTCCGGGGTAGAAGGGGTTAAAACTGTAATTAAAGATACTGTAAGTGTTTGATAATTACTGGTAGGCTCAGTAGATAATTAAAGATAGGTTTCATCTTGAATTTTTCAAAAATTCAATTTGGTTGGTTCGCCAAATTTTCCAAAAAGATTCTTTTCGATCTGAATAAATTTGTGGCGAATAGCGTTAAAAAACGGCTACTTTCGGGCTGAAGAGAGCCTGTATAGTGGTGTAGAACACTGTGCCTAGCAGTAACAGGGAGTCTGCTGTGGTAGTGAAACAATACTGTGAGCCAGTATGACACGCAGATAACAGGCATTGCTCTTAGAATCGCTGCACACTTTACTTATTTGGGCAGTTATGGGGCTAAAACTGGCCAAATAACTGAAGTCGGAACTCAGCCTTACAGGTCAATGTTAACGCCACCTATAAAGAACCGTGCAGAGGCCCATGATCCGACTATAGGATGAAAGAGCGCACTCCTTTTACACCAATTCACTGATTCCGCATAGATTTTTTACAGAACCTGTTCTATTACACGCTTTTTGAGGCCACAGAGTGGCACAATGACAGAGTGTGGAAGTGGCAGCAGAAGTAGCAGCAAAATTAGGAGGTCACAGAATGGCCCGACAAGATTGAAAATGTCAATAAGTTGAATTTCCGAGTCACAGGCCCACCAAGCAAATAACACATGTCAGTAGGTAGAATTTCAATGCAACAGATTGATATGACAACATTATGGAGGCTGTAGTAGTAGCAGCAACAGCAGCATGGGCAGACTACAGAATGGTACGATGACATTATGGTGGCAGTAGTAGTAGCAGCAACAGCAGCAGCATGGGCAGACTACAGAATGGTATGATAACATTATGGAGGCAGTAGCAGCATCAGCAGCATGGGCAGACTACAGAATGGTACGACAACATTATGGAGGCAGTAGCAGCATCAGCAGACTATAGAGTGACACGAGGACAGTGTGGGGAGATGGGTGGCATTAACACTACCCACTGACGATGGTGGGTGTAAGAAGGAGCACTTGGCATCAGATGTGTGGCATCAGGCGGGTGGCAGCATCAGAATATTTGGTGAGGCAGGTAGCCAGAAGAAACAGACTAAAAACAGCATGAATGATCTAATCTGACGCATCAGGCGTTGGTGGTTGGAAATCCTGGCTGATCCACACCTGATTCATCTTGACAAAGGTCAGTCTCTCCACATTTTGGACAGGCGAGTTCTCCTTGGTGTACCTATGGCCCCCGCCGCACTAAGCACCCACTCTGATGCCACACTACTGGCCAGGCAGGACAGCTTTTCCAGAGCAAACTCGGCCAATTGCGGCCACAAATCTAGTTTGGCTGCCCAGTAGTCCAGCGGATCTTCAATGACGGCTGGCAGGGTGCTGTCCAAGTATGCTACCACCTGCTGTTTCAGGTCCTCCTCAGGTCTAGCTGATGCTGCTAGTGAGTAGTTTCTTCACTATGTGGGTGAAGAAAGCTGCTCATCAGCGACTGTAGGTTCAGGCTGCCACTCCAGACGGAGCTGGTTCAGCTACTGCCACCCCTACCCCCCAATAGCCATGGCAGTGGAACATGAGTGCAGAGGGCCCCCTGGTCAGACCTGCGAAAGAAAGGACGATGCTGCAGATAGTCAGCGGCCAACTGACTACATAGGATGTCTCTATAGTAGTTCAGTTTGTCCTCCCTCGTGGCGGGTGTAAAAAAGGCCCCCATTTTGGACCGGTAGCGAGGGACTAACAGGGTAGAGAGCCAGTAGTCATCCCTCTGCTGAATGGTGACAATACGGCTGTCAGTACGCAAGCAAGTGAGCATGCATCGGGCCATTTGCGCAAGTGACTCGGAGGGACTCCCTGCCTCCATCTCTACTGCATACTGCCACGGTGTGTCTGGGTCCTCTGCCTCCTCTTCCTCATCGTCCCGTAGTTCCGCTGGCGGCTCCTGCTCCTCCTCTACTGTCACCTGGATAGAGAAACTACCCATTTCTCTAGGCATTCTTTGTGCTCCAATGTCCTCCTCCTCCTCAAGTTCAGCCCCCACAGGGCTCATGTGGCTGTGAAATGTAGTCGCCACATCTCCTGTCCCCTGACCAGTCAGATTTAACAGCATCTTTTCCAGGATATGAATGAGTGGAATGACGTAGTCATGGTGAATGACAAATAAAGTGGCCTCCTCAAAGGACACGAGGAACCGGCAGGTGTCACGCGTGAGCTGCCACTGGCTGACTTCAAGGTTACACAGGGGAGTACCTCTGTCTGCTTGGATCATTAAGAAATCGTTTATGGCCTTTCTCTGTTCGTACAGTCGGTCCAACATATGGAGGGTGGAATTCCAACGGGTGGAAACGTCACATATCAGCCTATGTTGGGGGACGCCGTTCTGCCGCTGTAGCTCAAGAAGGGTGTGCTTGGCTGTGTAGGAGTGGCTCAAGTGCATGCAAAGTTTCCTGACTATTTTTAGGATGTCTTGCAGATGGGTAGAAGACTTTATGAACCGCTTGACAACCAGATTGAACACGTGCGCCATGCAGGGCGCATCGCACAGCCCTCATTGATGCAGTGCAGACACCATGTTCTTCCCGTTGTCGGTCACCATTGTTCCCATTTTGAGTTGTCGCGGGGAAAGCCAGGATTGGATTTCTTGATGAATGACGCGGAGCAGTTCCTCCCCTGTGTGACTACGTTCACCCTGGCAAACCAGGTGTAGAACCGCGTGACACCACCGTGCCATGCACATGTGGTATGCTGGTGGGGCACTGTGAATTGTTCCTGCAGTGGAGGCTGAGGACACTGTGGAGGGTGAGGAGGCAGACATTGTCGCAGGAGCGATGGCATGAGAACGTGGAGGCGGAAGCGGCATGGCCTGGCCAAGTTGCTGATGTGGCTGTGCAGGAACCACATTTACCCAGTGGGCCATAAAGGACATATACTGTCCCCGACCGTAATTAGAGCTCCACACGTCAGCGCTGCCGTGAACTTTGGCAGACACCAACAGACTCAAGGAGTGGCCCGACTTCTGTTCTACATATTTGTGCAGGGCTGGTACTGCCTATTTGGCAAAGAAATGACGGCTTGGAACTCTCCACCTTAGCTTGGCACAAGCCATCAGTTCTCTGAAAGGTTCAGAGTCCACCACTTGGAAAGGGAGGGACTGCAGCACCAGCAACTTGTCCAGGAGCACATTTAGCTTCTGCATCGTTGGATGTGTACACGCATACTGCTGTCTCTTGGCAATGGCTTTGCTGATCGATTGCTGACAGAATGATTGACAAGGAGTAGGAGGAGGAGCAGGAGCATCAGATGATGGAAGGACAGATAGCTCCCTTTGACTGAGGTGGTAAAGCCTTGACTGCCTAAAATCTGTTGGGCGCCACTGGTCCATGCTGCTGCTGCAAGCTGGACCACCGCACTAGAGCCACAGTTCTCCCAGGCCACTTTATGGTGTCGCTGCATCTGTTGCATCCTCCACATCTTGGCTGCCTAGTAGCTGCTGACTGTCCTCCATTAGCTGCTGACCCTCCTCCAGTAGCTCGTCCTCCACTGTAAAGTGGAGCTGAGCCCACAGCATACATTACTTCTCTGGCTGAGGGAACAGAAACGGACAGAGGCAGGTTGAGGACAGGTGAGCGCACAGGGCTTTCTCCCGGGCCATGCCAACTAAGGGTTGTGTCTGACGAGCCCACCGATTCTTGACTGGGGGTCTCTGACATGATTTGGGAATTCGAAGACCGAGTCAACCATTCAAGAACCGCTGGGTTGCTGGTCAAGACCCAACCGCTAGATGAAACCGGGAGCTCTGGCCTCTCAATGTTACCCCTGCTGCCACGCCCCCTTACTCGGCTACGACCTGTGCCTGCGCCAGAAACATTTAGGCCTCTGCTAATCCCCTGTGCAGGGCTTGTCACTTGCCTGACATGCTGTATAAAAAGGAAATTAAAACACACTACAACGGGCTGTAATTCTCCAACTTCAACACCAAGCGAATAATACATTTTTTTGCAACACTAATAGCTGGTAGAACACTTTACTATATAGAACTTTGGCGCTGTACGCCTAGTAAAACTCTTTTTCTTGAGAATAATACACGCTACAACAGGCTGTAATTGTCTCAGTTCAACACCGAGCGAATAATACATTTTTTGGGCAACAGCAATAAATGCCAGTAGCTTTTAAAATATACAACTTTGGCGCTATAATCCTAGTAATAATCTTTTCTTCAAAATAATACACCCTACAACGAGCTGTAATTTTCTCACTTCAAAACTGAGCGAATAATACATTTTTTTGCGACACTAATAGTTGGTAGAACACTTTATTAAATAGTACTTTGGCGCAATACGCCTAGTAAAACTCTTTTACTTGAGAATAATACACGCTACAACGGGCTGTAATTGTCCCACTTCAACACTGAGCGAATTATACATTTTTTGAGCAACAGCAATAAATGCCAGTAGCTTTAAAAATAAAGAACTTTGGCACTGTACGCCTAGTAAACCTCTTTTTCTTGAGAATAATACATGCTACAATGGGCTGTAATTGTCCCAGTTCAACAAGGAGCGAAAAATACGTTTTTTTGGCAACAGCAATAAATGGCCAGTAGCTTTTAAAA
>ONZH01003056.1:0-65618 GCA_900303285.1 Rhinella marina
AGTGCAGTTGAACAATTTCCTGTAGTGTGCTGTACAGTAGCCACGTCTAAAGAGTTACGTTTTTTTCTCGTTATATATACTACAGTCCATGAACAATTCTGTAGGTGTGGCACAGTAGCCGCAGTCTAAGTATGTTTTTTTCTCTCAGTTATATATTACTACAGCTCCATGAACAATTATGTGTGGCGGCAGAGTAGGCGCAGTCTAGAAAATATTGTTTTTTCTCTCGTATATATACTACAGTCCAATGAACAATTATGTAGTGTGCGGACAGTAGCGCAGTCTAAAGAGTATGTTTTTTCTCTCAGTATATATACTACAGTGTGATCAATTATGTGGTGTGCGGCACAGTAGCCGAGTCTAGTGGTGAACAACAACAAGTGACAAGTTAGTTGAGGTAGCAGGTGAGCCACAAATGTAGCCTGAACAACATGGCGGTGAACCCAGAGTGACAAATTAGATGAGGTACATGAAGCACTACCTTTACCCTGACACAACTGAGTTGACATCCGGCCACCCAATTTACCCTGAACAGCATTACACCCCAAGTTACCGAGGTATCCCGTGAACCACCCAAAAATTTACCCTGACACAGCCATGGCGGTGAACAGAGTGACCAAGTTAGACTGAGATAGCAGGTGAGCACATAAAATTTTACCCTGACACAGCATGGAGGTGACACCCCCAATTGACCAAGTTACTTGAGGTAGCCGGTGAACCACCCAAAAATTTACCATGACACAGCATGACGGTGACACCACCAATGCCTTGGTCAGACTGAGATTGCAGTCAAATGGCTGTAGGTGAGCCTCCCAAAAATTTGTGTCTGTAGTGAGTGTCTGTAGTTGACCCTCCTGAAAAATTGCTTTGGAGTGTCTGTAGTTGACGCTCCTAAAATATTTATTGGAGAGAGGGCCTGTAGGTGGCCCTCCATAAACATTGTCTGTAAAGAGCGCCAGTTGGGCCTATGAAAAATTGCCTGTTGGCTCAGCGTTTGTGTGCGAAGAGGAGGAGGAGGAGAGGAGAGGATACATAAAGAATTTTCATGTTGAGCTGCTTTCCCCCGGTGGAGATTTGAATTTCTGTGAAATCCAGGCTTTATTCATTTTAAGAAGCGTCAGCCTGTCAGCACTGTCAGTTGACAGGCGTGTACGCTTATCAGTGATGATGCCACCAGCTGCACTGAAGACCCGCTCTGACAACACGCTAGCGGCAGGGCAGGCCAGCACCTCCAAGGCGTACAGTGCCAGTTCAGGCCACGTGTCCAGCTTTGAAACCCAGTAGTTGTATGGAGCAGAGTGATCACGCAGGACATTGGTATGGTCAGCTAGGTACTCCTTCACCATCTTTCTGAACAGCTCCCCCCTACTCTGCCTAGACTGGGGACGGGTGACATAGTCTTGCTTGGGTGACATAAAACTGGCAAAGGCCTTGGAGAGTGTTCCCCTGTCAGTGCTTGACAAGCAGCCTGCTCGCCTCCTCTCGTCCGCTAGTTGGCCCACAGAACTACGTCCTCTGCCACTAGCGGTGTCAGATGGGAAGGATAGTTTCAGCTTGTGCACCAGGGCCTGTTGATATTTATTCACTCTCATACTCCTTTCCTCTACAGGAATGAGAGTAGAAAAGTTCTGCTTGTACCGGAGTCCAGGAGGGTGAACACCCCGTAATCGGTGTTGGCAAAAATGCTTCTAATGCGAGGGCCTCGGGAAAAGCAGCCTAACATGAAGTCACAGCCATGTGTGCCAGAGTCCCAACACGCAAGAATTCCCTCTCCTCAATCAGCTGACTCTCCATTTTCTCCTCCTCCAACTACTCCTCTTCAGCCCATACGCGCTCAACAGATAAGAAGGAATGAGCATTGGTACCCTCTTCAGTCTCGCCAACCATTCTCTCCTCTTCCTTCCCTCATCCTCCTCCTCCCCCTCCTCCAATACACGCTGAGAAAACAGACCTGGGGGTGCTCTGGCTATCAAAGCCACGTATCTTCTTCCCCCATCTCCTGTGACAAGCGCAAAGCCTCTGACTTCATGCTGAGCAGTGAGTTTTTCAGCAGACAAAGCAGCGGGATGGTGACGCTGATAATGGCGGCATCGCCGCTGACCATCTGTGTTGACTCCTCAAAGTGGCTTAACACCTGACAGATATCAGACATCCACGTCCACTCCTCATTGTAGACTTGAGGAAGCTTACTAACCTGACTACCAGTTCTCGTGGAAGTTGTCATCTGGCAGTCTACAATTGCTCTGCGCTGCTGGTAAACCCTGGCTAACATGTGTAATGTGGAATTCCATCGCGTGGGCACGTCGCACAACAGTCAGTGAGCTGTCAATTGTAAGCGTTGTTGCACTGCCCTGAGAGTGGCAGCATCTGTGGTTGACTTGCGGAAATGCACACAGATGCGTCGCACCTTGGTGAGCAAATCAGACAAATTGGGGTAGATCTTGAGGAACCGCTGAACCACAAGATTGAACACGTGGGCCCGCATGGCACATGTGTGAGTCTGCCAAATTGCAGAGCCACCACCAGGTTACGCCCGTTGTCACACACAACCATGCCTGGTTTGAGGTTCAGCGGCGCCAGCCAAAGATCAGTCTGCGCCGTGATGCCCTGTAACAGCTCTTGGGCGGTGTGCCTTTTGTCACCTAAGCACAGCAGTTTCTGCACCGCCTGTTGGCGCTTACCCATGGCAGTGCTGCTGCGCCTAGAGCTACCGACTGAAGGCGCTGTGCTCACGGATGGTAATTGAGAGTAGGAGGGGTTGGAGGAAGAGGCATAATAAGTCTGAGAAACCTGGACCGAGGTAGGCCCCTCAATCCTCGGTGTGGGCAGTACATCAGCGGCCCCAGGATCAGACTCGGTCCCAGCCTCCACCAAGTTAACCCAATGTGCCGTCAGTGAGATATAGTGTCCCTGCCTGCCAGCACTTGTCCACGTGTCTGTGGTTAGGTGGACCTTCTCAGTAACTGCATTGGTCAGGGCACGGATGATGTTCTCTGACACGTGCTTGTGTAGGGCTGGGACGGCACATCAGGAAAAATAGTGGCGGCTGGGGACCAAGTACCGAGGGACAGCCACCGCCATCAGGTTGCGGAAAGCCTCAGTCTCTACCAGTCTATAGCGCAGCATCTCCAGGCTCAGCAGTTTTGAGATGTGGATGTTTAGGGCTTGTGCATGTGGGTGGGTGGAATTGTATTTGCGCTGCTCCAAAGACAGCTGAACGCTGCGCTGGGACACATTGGTGTAGGGTGTGGAGGATCGTGGAGGTGAAGAGTGGTTGTAGGGCGGGAGGCGCTCGTGCCGGGGTCCTGGGCAGGGAAGGAGCAGTGGTGTGACCCGCAGGAAGTGAACAGCCTTGGTTGCATTGAGTCGTGTGTTTAGCACTCATATGTCTGCGCATGCTGGTAGTGGTTAGGCTGGTAGTGGTGGCTCCCCTGCTGATCCTTGTGTGGCACAGGTTGCATACCACAGTCCGTCGGTCATCCTCACTTTCTTTAAAGAACCTCCAGACTTACGAACATCTAGGCCTCAGCACGGGAGCTTCACTCCATGAAACAGTTACTGATCTACCTGCTCTGGCCCTGCTTCTCCCTCTGGCCACCCCACTGCCTCTTTCAACCTGTTCTGGTGCTGCACTTGCCTCCCTCTCAGAAGCACTGTCTTGACTAGGCTTACCAACCCAGCTCGGGTCAGTCACCTCATCATCCACCAGCATTTCCTCCGATTCCTCACTCTGCTCCCCCCTCGGACTTACTGCCCTTACAACAATGTCACTGTCTGACAACCGTGTCTCATCATCATCCGACACCTCTTGACACACTACTTGCACTAAGTCACACTCTCATCACCCACAGACTGCGAAAGTTTGAAATTTTGGGCATCGGGACAGAGCAACTGCTCTGGTTGCTGCTGAGCAGTGGTTTGTGACTCTGGGAATGGTCCTGAAAAGAGTTCCTGGGAGTATGCCGGATCTGAATCCATATTTTCCTTGGGGGGCCAGGCTGGGGGGAAGGAGGTTGAGCTGGAGGAGCCAGAGGTCTTCTCCCTTGGCTAGCGTGGGTGGACTGCGTGGAAGACTGGGTGGTGGATAAATTACTGGACACATTATCCGCTATCCACGTCATCACCTGTTCGCACTGTTGTGGTTTCAATAGTGCTGTACCACGTGACCCTGTAAGTTGCGAGATGAAGCTAGGGAGCGAACCTCTGCGGCGTTCCACTGCTCCCTCATCAGTAGGTACTGTGTCACCCTGCCCAGGACCACGGCCTCTGCCCCCCTACATCACTTGGACGCCCACATCCTCGTCCTCGACCCTTAGCCCCTTGGGTTCAACATTGTACCGCACACCACACAATTTTTCACTGGACTGTAGTATATATAATTTTAAAAAAAAACGTATTCTCTAGACTGCGGCTAGTGTACCGCACACCACACAATTTTTCACTGGACTGTATTAAATGTATCTGAGAGAAAAAACGTATTCTCTAGACTGCTGCTAGTGTACCGCACAACACAGAATTTTTTTCTGGACTGTATTAAATGGATCTGAGAGAAAAAAACGTATTCTCTAGACTGCGGCTAGTGTACCGCTCACCACACAATTTTTCACTGGACTGTAGTATATATAAGTGAGAGAAAAAACATATTTTCTAGACTGCGGCTACTGTACCGCACACCACAGAATTGTTCACTGGACTGTAGTCACCGCCATGCTGTGTCAGGCTAAATTTTTGGGTAGTTCAGCTGCTATCTTAGTCTAACCAAGCCACTCTGGGGTTCACCGTCATGCTGTAAACTGCAATCTCAGTCAAACTTTGTAATTTAGGAGTTCACCACCAAGGTTTGCTAGACTACAATTTTAGCGGGTTCACCTGCAATCTCAGTTACAGACTGTCATTCAGGGGTGCGCCACCATGCTTTTTTAAACCATTTGTTTCTGAGGGTCACCTCCAGGCTCTCACCCACGATTTTTTGGAGGCTCGCCACTACACTGTTGGCCAAAATTGTCTTGAGGGACACCGGCGGCCTCTCCCCCACAACTTCAAGGAGGGTTACTACCAGGCCCTGGCACACAAACATTGTCTTGAGGGGCACTAAAAGGCTCTGCACCCACCCACGTGTGGAGACTAATAGGTGGTGCGTCTTAGCCCGTCTGGAATTAGGAAAGCTGGGCACTGTGCTTGGAGGTCTTTGTGTCTGCTGTGGACAGGGTGGGTGTGGGGTGCGTGCTTGCCCATCTGGGATGGGGAGAGCTGGGCACTGTGCTGGGAGAACTTTGTGTACGCTGTGGACTACTGGGTGGGTGCGGGGAGGGCGACGCTTATGCCTGCGTCCTGGGGCGGGGGATAGGACAGCAGTGCCAGCATGGGCAGTGGTGTCACCCGCAGGCGGTGATGGACCTTCGTTGTACCTAGTTGGGTGCTTTACTAACATGTGATGGGCATGTGCCTTGCCCATCTTGGTCTGGGTTAGCACAATTGTCTTGAGGGTCACCACCAGGCTGTTGCCCAGAATTTGGCGTAATGGTATGATTAGGCAGCCTCAGAGGCATCCACGCATGCTGTCCCTGCTGTTTCCTGTCCATTTCCGTGGTGTTTCCATCATTTTCTGAGGTTTCCTGGTTTTCACCCAACCTTCCCTGTGCAGAGCTTTGGTCCCCTGCAAAAAATGCTCGAGTCTCCCATTGACTTCAATGGGTTCGTTATTCGAAACGAGCACCCGAGCATCTGGAAAAATTTGACTCAAATAATGAGCACCTGAGCATTTTAGTGCTCGCTCATCTCTACTTGGGACCAATCAAACGGTGAGTTTCTAGCTATTTGTGAGGATTGAATATTAGGCAGAGAGATATTTAGGACTTGCGACTTGCTCATATTGACCTTAAAGTTAGAGACTTCACCGAAATCAGAAAAAAGTTGTTCCACTATTGGTAGAGAGGTTGCAGGATCTGTGAGCATCAATAACAGGTCATCCGCATAGGCAGCTACTTTATGCTCTCTACCTCCACAAACGGGTCCTTTAATAACTGGATGCTGTCTGAGTTTTTGTAGTAGGGTCTCCATTATAAGAACAAAAAGGAAAGGAGAATGTGGGCATCCTTGTCTTGTACCATTGGAGATGGAGAACACAGGAGACAAGATCTCATTCACTAGTACTGTGGCAGATTCGTACATGAAATGAAAATAGTTGAAATAAAAGCTAATGGGATACCAAAGGCCGCTAAAGATGCTTGTAGAAACTGCCAGTCCACCCTGTCAAATCCTTTTTCTGTGTCAGTGCTTAAAAGAATCAACGGCTTTTTAGTGTGTTTGGCATGGGCTATAAGATGCAACACCCTGTAGATGTTGTCTTTTCCCTCTCTGCCGGGTACAAATCCCACTTGGTCCGGCGAGACAAGAGATGGGAGAATATGTTGAAGTCTCTGTGCTAGAATTTTGGCAAATACCTTAAGGTCAACATTGAGTAGTGATATAGGTCTATAGTTACTACATAGGCTTGGGTCTTTCCCATCTTTGTGAATAATAGAGATTTGGGCGAGTAGAGTTTGCTTATGGAAAGGAGTGCCTGACAGGGTTGAGTTATATAGCTTATGTAAATGGGGGAGTAGAGTATCTATACAGCAAGAGAAGTAGAATGAGGTCAATCCGTCTGGACCTGGGCATTTATTCTTTGGAGTGGAAGTAATAGCTTAATAGTCTAACTTCCTGCAGAGAAATCGGTGACCAAAGTTTTTGGGACTATGAGACACTTATTTGTGGGAGGGAGAGTGTAGCTAAAAAGTTTTGTATCAGCGTGTCTCTGTGTTGCGAACAGTCTGCCGGTTGGTTTAAACGAATCTTGTAGAGATGTGAATAGTATGTACAAAATTCTTTTGCTATTTCTTTAGTGTTATATATAGAGGAACCTGTGGAGTCTTTGAGACTAGCTATAAAGGATTTGTCCTTCCTTCTCTTTATCTGTGCCAACATGAATCTTGTGGGCTTATCTCCATGTGCATAGTGTTTATATTTAGCAAAAAGGTAGGCCTTTGCTGAGTATAGATTTAACGTTTTTGAGCTCATTGCGCAAAGATGTTAATTCCGTTAGTTGTGCTGCTAGTAGAGATCTCTTGTGCAGACACTCCAGGCGGGTAATTTTTTGTTGTAAGTCAACAATCTTTTCATTCCTTTCTTTGTGTACATAAGCTGAGAGAGATATGAACTCTCCTCTAATATGTGCCTTGTGTGCTTCCCACAGTGTCTGCACTGAGACCTCTCCATTATCATTAATCTCAAAAAACTCCTCAAGTTTTTGAGTTATTCTTTGTACATTTTTTCTGGGATTTTAGTAATAGGTCATTTAATCTCCAATTTATTGCAGGTGGGGTTGCTAAAGTATTCTGATCCAGGTTCTGGTTTGAAAGTTTAGAATTTTTTTCGTGGGACAACCACTTTTACTCGATCATACTAATTATATTACTGTTTCCACCCCTACAGATAACCCACTGACTTTGAAGTGGAGGCAGCCTTACGCCGCTTAGGGACCAGGTTCCACGCTGCCTGCCGGCTTATTCGCGGCCTTCAGATGGAGCACCAAGAGTTGTAGGAGATGATGGCCAGAGGTCGGCAAAGGCCAGCATAACCTTTTTTTGTTTGTTTATTATATTATTTATTATTTGTAAAAAGTTATTATTTATTGCCACAATATTCTTGTAAAACCTGTGTTTTCAGTGTTTTGTTAACCCTTTAACACCTTCCTGACATAGTGTGAAGAAGACAGGAATGTCTGGTTAGGCAGGAGCCTCCAAAATTTGTCCAAAGGCCATTTTCCTGGATTAATGAACACAGCGGTGTCTGCCGGCCAAAGTATTAATAAATTATGCACACTCCGGTTCACTGATTACAATTTACAGTAAAAAAAAAAAAAGGCTTGGCTTGTTTGGACAACAAACCTGTACATTCTGCCTTGTAACATAGGCAGTGAAAATTATATATGAGGTTTTCATGGCTGCCCTGGCCAGTAGTAGTAGGAGACGGGGTATATTAGCAGAGAGTGATTGGTAAATACAACAAACTGTGGTGGAGTATAACAATCTCCGCTAATGTAACTTGTAACGGGAGTTTGAGGTAACAACAGTGTAAAAAAATTATTTTGTAATTTAATTTTTTTTCTTAAAAAAAAAAAAAAAAAAAATATATATATATATATATATATATATATATATATATATATTCTCTTTTTTTGGAGGGGGGGGAGTGAAGGCTGAGGCTCCATAACAAATTTAAGAATACTAAATAGAACTATTAGTAACAGTAACAACAGCTACTCTCCTGCTAAGCGTAGAAAATGGAGGCAGAGGTAGACAATAGTGTTTGGTTTTTAAAAGGGTTTTGGTTTGGAGACTTTGGGTTCGCACAGCCCATGACATGACACAAGACATTTGGCAGTAACGTTATGGGCCGGCTGACAGCAACAGTGGGAAGACAACCAGACTATTCTGCCCTGCAAGGCTTGATCTAATCAGCAGCCTCAGCAAGAGGAGTATGAAATTCGGAGGTAATCCAGCCTTTATTCATTTTTATAAAGATGTTTTTTTTAACACTGCCAGGAGACCATTTTGTCCTTTTGGGTGTCACCACCCCCCTGAGCGGCACTAAAAACCCTCCCTGACATCACACTTGAGGCTGGGCAGGAAAGAAGCCCTAGTGCATAGTGGGACAGTTCCGGCCACTGTTGTAATCTGCCTGCCCAGAAGTCCAGGGGGTCTGAGAAGAGGCTTTGCGAGCTAGACTGCAGGTACGCCTGAACCTGCTCATTGAGGTGGGTGATCTGAGCCTACTTACTTGGCTGCAGCTGTTGGGAGGCAGAGAAAAATTGCTGCATCATACTAATTAGGCTTAACTGGCTGCTGCTGGTTATGGTCTCCCACAATTATGCTAATTTCTCCTCCCTTTCCGATGGAGGAAAACAATCCCCATGTTGGATTGATACCGCGGGTCCAGAAGCATCGCCAGCCAGTATTCGTCTGTCTGCTTTATTTTTAGGATACGCCTGTCACTCAGTAAGCATGTGAGCATACAACTCGCCATCCTGGCCAGCGTGCCCGAGGAGCCAGTTCTTTCCATCTCAGCCTCTCTCAGAGACACTTCAGTGTCCCTGAAAGTCTCATTATCGTCAGCCTCCAGACCCTCCAGCTTTGTCTCCTCCTCCTGGTCAACATCGTCATCCTCATAAAAATCCTCCTCCTCCTCCCCCTCTCCTCTAATTGAAGCTCCTCATCCTCATCCTCCTCCTGCTCCGCAAGGGAAATTTGGTGTTGGGGCTCCCCTACAGTGACAGTATGGCGTGCAGACAGATGGCCAGGATTTCCATCCTCCATTGCCCCCTGCTGCATGAGCGTGAGTGTCTTTTCCAGCAAAAATATTAGTGAAATTAAGTCGTTCACACCGCAGCTGTCCCGGCTGACCAATTTTTTTTGGCTTCTTCAAATGGAGAACAGTGCAGGCATCTCGGACCAGCCTCCACTGGAAATCAGAGCCGTACCTGCTCCCTATGGTGGAAGATTCTGGCTGCTGCTGGACAAAATCGTCCACTGCTCTACGCTGCTCAAGGAGCCGCTGCAACATATGAAGAGTGGAATTCCACTGGGTCGGCACATCACCTATTAAGTGGTGTGGCGGAAGACCGTTTTGTCGCTGCAGTTCCAGCAGAGAGTGGCAAGATACTTTTGAATGGCTCAAATGAGTACAAAGCTTCCGCGACTTTGCCAGCACTGTGCGCAGGCCAGTGAATGTTTTGAGAAATCTCTGCACCTCTAGATTTAGGACATGTGCCATACAGGGAGCATGCGTGAATTGACCCAGGTTTAGCGCTGCCACTATATTTGTCCCATTGTCACTCACTACCTTGCCCACTTCCAGCTGGTGTAGAGACAGCCAGTGCGCTATTTGCTGCTTCATGTAATGCAGCAAGCTTTGGCCTGTGTGGCTGCTACTGCCAAGACAAACTAAGTCTACCACTGCATGGCAGCACTTCACCTGGCACATATGATATGAAGGAGGGGGGTTAATTCTCTGCCCTGATGCTCCAGCTGGCGGACTACCCTTTGGAGGTGGAAGCAGATAGTTGTTGGGTGGTCTGCTGCAATCCTGGCTGGAAAGCGTCTGGAGGTGCCAACAGCAATTGGCCCGGTTGATGGGGGGTTTCTGACTCCTTGCCACTAAATACATTCAGCCAGTGGCCAGTAAAGGACATGTATTGCCCCTGGCTGTAAGCACTGCTCCAGGTGTCCACAGTGACGTGCATGGTGCTGCAGAGAGACAGCTGCAGGGAGCGTCCTATACTGTCAGCCGCGTGGGAGTTAAGGGCGTGGATGGCTTTTTTGGAGAAGAAATGCCAGCTAGGGACCTGCCAGCATGGCTGAGCGCAAGCCATTAGCTCCCTAAAAGCTGGGCAGTCAACCAGCTGGTACGGCAGAGACTGCACAGCCAGCAACTTTGTCAGGTGACCATTCAGTTTGCGCACTGTCGGATTACTTCTGGCGTAAAACTGCTTCCTGGCCACGCACTCGGCAATGGACGGCTGCCGAATAAGAGGAGGTGGAGACATGCACGCAGTGGGTGATGAGGTGTATGTACTAGTTACACCCCTGGATACGGGCTGAGCTACGGCCCTGGATGCGGCCTACCTGATAGAAGGGACCCCAGGCTGCTCTAAATTGCCGGCATGCCGCTTCAGATGGTTCCACAGAGCAGTGGTCCCGACATTTGTGGCTTTCCCACGGCTCAATTTCTGTTTACACAAATTACACCTGGCCTTACTGCTGTCCCCCCACAGAGTGGTGAAATACTTCCACACACCTGATGTGTGCCCTCCACAGCTGGCCAAGCTTGTAGCCCTTACACGCTTACACCCTGGTGCCGGCCCCACTATACTTGGGGTCTCGCTAGTTCCCAAGGAAGGACTGGCCCTGGGCCTAACTCACCTCTGCCCTCTGTTGCTGCCACTACTACTACTACCACCCTCCTCCTCAGAGATCAAACCCTCCTCACCAGCCCGATCCGCCTCCCAGGTCCACCGGTCTAACACATCAGATTCATCATCAGACTCCTCCACACCACTTTTTTCTGACTGCCAATTAGGCTGTTCCCCACCAGCCTCCAATTCCGGGCAATCCAAACTCTGCCCTCTAAGAAATCCTCAGGGAGGCTGTAACCGCCAGATTATGCAGAGGGGTTCGGTGGCCTTTTATTTTATCAATTGCAGAAGGGACACCACTAGGAGGAAGCACTGAAGCCCGAGAGGTGGCACAAAATGACGGGCTTTGCTGGAGCAGAGTGGTGGAACAGGACGAGTCTGACCCCTGGCTACATATGGATACTGTATCAGCAGATGACAGATCATCCGGCTGAGACTGAGATGAGCATGCCATCCACTCCACTACCTAATCCACTTTCTCCTCCACTACAATTTTGCACCTTGGTGAGTTAGCCTGGTGGAACAGTGGCCAACTATTACGAATTACAGAAGTAGAAGCTCCGGCTACAGGTTCTTTGGCACTGCTGCCCTGTGCCACCTTCTTTTTTTAGAGCTCGAGGTCTGGCTGGAACTGGACCTCTTTTGCTTATCCATTCCAGACATTTTTCACTTCACTCTGTGGCCCTGCAGCTGTTCCTTGTCTATGTCCCTGTCTCTCTCCCTGTCTCTTTCTCTCTGCCTGATTAATTACTAGCCCTGCACTTGCCCTGCACTTGCCCTGCACTTGCCCTGCAGTATCCCTGATGTGTAATATGGATTCCCTGAACAATTACACCCCAATTTTAACAACAAGTCTCAGTGTCTCAGAACTTCACACACAGTGCTTCTGCTCATCTCAGCAGTCGCAGCAGAAGTTATGCGTCACTGGCTTACCGAGCCTGAGCCAATCAGAGCAAGCCCTGCCCACTAGGTCAGGTGACCGCTTTTTTCCCGGGCTTTTGCGCACGAATAACGAACTAACATTAAAAGTTTGCTAATTACTTGTATTCGTATGCAACAGCGTATAGACGAACTTATACGTAGCATTAGCGTACAATTTATCGGACAAGTACGTAGTGAATGCGTAGAAAGCCTTAGGAACATTTTCGAATCTTAACGGAGTGAATCACCTAATATTCGAATTCGCTTTGCAGCTGAAAATTTCCAAGATTCTATACAAATCGACGAATAAATTCGCTCATCTCTAATAAACACATTGCAAAAAAGTGAAGACCCTTTCGTTTTTTGTGATACTTTGGCTTCCGCTTCCACTTACCTTGCAGAACTTTACTTCACATATGGAAAATACTTTTTAAGAGAAAATTAGGAAAATGTATTTGAAAAGTTAGTGTAGAATTGAGTTGTGTCCTCACCCACTTTACTACTACTCCCTCCCACCCCTCCTTTTTTAAATCTCCCAACTATCTTCCCAGACTACTATCTACCCTCATCTTATTTTTTAGATAATCTATCTGCTTTCTCCATAGTTATTAAAATGTCTTTACTAGTCTCGTGGCCATTAATGTTCCTGCAGTGGGATATTTAACATCTGATGGGGCTCATTTTTATCATTTACCATACTCAATCGGTTCTCCATGGTCCATAGTCGCTTCATAAACTGGATCTGGCAATGTCCTTAGAACACTTGGTTGGAGGGCCATACTCCCTTTTCTAGAGAAGCTATTGTTTCAAGCTATCAGTTTCAGAATTATGAACAATGTAGAGGATGGTTGCATCAAACAAAGGTCTTTATTCATGTAATGAAAAATTGGTTAGTAGAAAATATTATACCGTAGTTAGTGCATATAAAGATTACAGCTGTTAGTCAATCATTATTAATGTGAGTTTAGCGTACAAACATATAATTTATTACCAACAAAAGTCCAATCATTTTTTTGTCCCTTGTATATTGGACAAGAAGCTAGCAGGAATATGTTGTGAATGTAAAGGTTTATAGCAGCTTGTTGAGATCATGTACGTTGCGCACTGTGGTTGTAAAAAGGAAATCAACCCCATGATGTTATACTGCTTTGTAACACCTTTCTAAACATGTGCATTTAAAATCATCCATTTCACTATGCCTGATAACATGAAGTTCTAGAAGAGGATGCTCCATGTGTAATCACTGACCAAGAGTCATCTGTGTGATGCTGGTGTGGTGAAGGGTCACAATGTTCTGTCACACCAATTTTGCCTTAATTGTGATCTTTCTTGACTTGTGTAGTCAGCACTAATTCTGCTGCGTGGCATGTCAATCAAGGCAGAAAGGACACTTTAACAGCCAGGAATCCGTAATATTAGAATTTATTTATAATAGTTCTGTAATAGTGAAATCTAGTGACTCCATTTAATAGAAAGAAGTACAATTAGCGGAGGCAAAGAGTGGCTGCACAGAGAGTTTCTCACTCTGGAAGACCCACCACGTATTACACCAACATCCATCAATTACAATGGAAATTATGCCTCTTGGCGTGATGCTTAAGGGGAACTGAACACTTGCTGCTGGTTTTATATATACATACATACATACATACATGTTTAAAGTTAGGGATATTTGGCTTGTGGGTGAAAGTTCAGAATGAACCTAAAATGCACTCTAACCTACAGTGTTCATTTTAGGACATGGTCAGATATCAGAGTCAAGTATCAAAATAATGCCAGTGTGATACCTGACCCTGACACCTGACACTTGACCCTGACATCTGACCTGACCCTGGACTTCAGGTGTCAGGGTTGCAATGACTTTTAGCTTTATTGTACTTTACATATGCTGACTAACATAGATGAAGAAAATCTCTCAGGTTACTGTCTAAGCCTATAGCTCAGTGGTTAGATGCTTGCTTCCCATGTGGACTTCTGGGGTTCAAGTCCCCTTTGGCCTTTCAAAAAAATATTTACTTTATTGAGCCCTAGAAATTAGGAAAATTCAAGTGATGTGTGACCCTTAATGATTAAGGCGTCAGGATCGCACTGACTTTTGCCTTCATTGTACATTCCGTATGCTGAATCACATAGATGATGAAAATCACTCAGGTTGCTGTCTAAAACCTATATCTCAGTGGTTTGACACCTGCCTTTCATGTAGTTTTCTGGGTTCAAATCCTCTATCTGTCTTTAAAAAAAATGTAAGTTTTGTTGAGCCCTAGAAAAGGGAAAAATTCAAGTGATTTGTGACCCTTGATGACTCGCTAGTCAGGTGTCAGGAATCAGGGTCATAATGACTTTTAGATCTGACCCTGACACCGGACTCTGACACTTGACTTCAGTCGTCGGGGTCGCAATGACTTTTTGGTCTTTAAAAAAAAATTACATTTTATTGAGCCCTAGAAAAGAGGAAAATTCAAGTGATGTGTGACCCTTGATGACTGAGACATCAGGCGGCAGGATCGCACTGACTTTTAGCTTCATTGTACTTTACATATGCTGAATCACATAGATGAACAAAATCTCTTAGCTTGCTGTCTAAACCTATAGCTCAGTGGTTAGACACTTGCCTCCTATGTAGACTTCTGGGGTTCAAAAACCCCTCTTGGTCTTTAAAAAAAATTTACATTTTATTGAGCCCTAGAAAAGAGGAAAATTCAAGTGATGTGTGACCCTTGATGACTGACTCGTCAGGCATCATGGTCGCAATGACTTTTAGATCTGACCCTGACATCTGACACCTGACTCTGACACCTGACCCTGGACTGCAGGCGTCAGGGTTGCAATGACTTTTTGGTCTTTAAAAAAATGTACATTTTATTAAGCCCTAGAAAAGAGGAAAATTCAAGTGTTGTGTGACCCTTGATGACTGAGGCATCAGGTAACAGGATCGCACTGACTTTTAGCTTCATTGTAGTTTATATATGCTGAATCACATAGATGAACAAAATTTCTCAGCTTGGTGTCTAAACCTATAGCTCAGTAGTTAGACACTTGCCTCCGATGTAGACTTCTGGAGTTCAAAACCCCTCTTGGTCTTTAAAAAGAGTTTACATTTTATTGAGCCCTAGAAAAGAGAAAAATTCAAGTGATGTGTGACCCTTGATGACTGACTCATCAGGCATCAGGGTCGCAATGACTTTTAGATCTGACCCTGACACCTGGCTCTGACACCTGACCCTGACACCTGACTCTGGACTTCAGGCGTCAGGGTCGCACTGACTTTTAGCTTCATTGTACTTTACATATACTGAATTACATAGATGAACAAAATCTCTCAGCTTACTGTCTTAACCTTTACTCAGTGGTTAGATGCTTGCCTCCTAAGTAGACTTCTGGGGCTTGAAACCCCTATTGGTCTTTAAAAAAAATTACATTTAAAAGAGGCACATTCAAGTGATGTGTGACCCTTGATAACTGACTAAAATAAAATGTAAAAAATTTTTTGAAGACCAATAGGGGTTTCAAACCGCAAAAGGTCTACATGGGAGGAAACTGTCCTATCATTGAGCTACAGGTTTACACAGTGACCTGAGAGATTTTCTTAATCTATGTGATTCAGCATATGTTAAGTACAATGAAGCTAAAAGTCAGTGCGATCCTAACGCCTGACGTGTTAGTGATCAAGGGTCACACATCACTTGAATCATCCTCTTTTCTAGGGCTCAATAAAATGTAAATTTTTGTTAAAGACCGATAGGAGTTTTGAATCCCAGATGTCCACATGGGAGGCAAGTGTCTAACCACTGAGCTAAAGCTTTAGACAGTAGCCTGAGAGATTTTCCTCATCTATGTGATTTAGCATATATAAAGTACAATGAAGCTAAAAGTCATTGCAACCCTGACGCCTGAAGTCCAGGGTCAGTTGTCAGAGTCAGGTGTCAGGAGTCAGGTGTCAGGAGTCAGGTGTCAGGGTCAGGTGTCAGGGTCAGGATCAGGTGTCTGATGTCTTACCATGTACTAAAATGAACACTGTAGGTCTGAGTGCTGTTCACTGATAAAAGTAAATTCACACAGAGAAGAAATGATGGCTGCCAATGATGTTGGAGACGTCAAGAACAGCAGTATTCATCAGCCACTGTTGTCACCAGACAAGCCTTTGGTTGTGGTAGTGTTACAGTGTGGGCAGTTGTGTGTAGGCCCAGGGTCAGCACTCCAGCTGTTGTGAAACTACAATTCCCAGAATACTCCTTTCATTTCTATGAGAGTTCTGAGAAGAGCAGAGGAAGTATGCATGCTGGGAGTTGTAGTTTCACAACAGTTAGAGTGCCAGAGGTTGCCTACCCCTGGTCTAGGCAATACAGAACTGCCCTACACTTTGTGAATGGTACGGTGACAAGCCTATACTACTTGAATAATATTGTCAATCCAGTCATTATGCCTCTGCATGAACAACACAGGCCTAATTTCATTTTCATGGATTACAATGTGGCAGCTCATCGAGCTCACATCATTAAGGAACGGCTGCTGGAGACTGGGGTACCTCTTGAGAAAGGGTTGAAATGTTGCATGTATATGGGTGAATAAAGATTATACTTTTTTCCACTGGATTCTGATAAGTGCTGTGGAATTCCTTTTTTGATGTCAAGGTTGAATACACTGGCACCCGCTACTCTATGAACTGTGGAGCTGTGCTGCCCTTTTCCTTTTTTTTGTATATATAGTCATTTAAAGGGGTTTTCTGAGAATATTTTACTGATGAACTATCTACTGGAAAGGTCATCAGTATCTGATCGGTGGGAGTCCGACAACCAGGACCCCGCCGATCAGCTGTTCGAGGAGGCAGCGGCACTCCTGTGATGACATGTTCATCGATCATGTGGCCTAGGAGCAGCTCAGCCCCATTCAAGGGGCTGAGTTGCAATACCAAGCACAGCCGCTATACAATGTACAGCGGTGTGCTTGATAAGCTGTGAGAAGGCAATGCCGCTCACAGGATCATCACTACTATCTCAAAACAGCTGATCGGTGGGGGTCCCAAGTGTCAGACTCCCACTGATCATATATTAATGACCTATCCTGAGGCTAGGTCATCAGTAAAAAAAAAAACCTCAGAAAACCATTTTAAATATTTAAAAAGCAAAACATTCCTTGTATAAATATCTAAACTACAAATGATGTGAAATCCGAATAAAATTATAAAAGATAGCATTGAAATGTTAAACATGCATATTTTCCTTTACCAATCACTTTCATTAGAGGGTCTGCTTTTTATAGTTTTTCATTTCACCCATCAAGGTCATAAATTTTCCTGATTGTTCCATAACTATTTCTTCTGTGGTCTGATTAATACATCTATAAATAGCTTCAGTACATATGACTGGTAAAGAACGGTGGAAAATGTTCATTGGAGTCTGAGATTTCTGCAAAAAAAAAGTAAAATAAAAGAAATTATTGCATTATGTCATTTTCTGTTGAGCAATGTTAGAGTCATGTCATGTTTTGTGCCAGATGATCCTGAAGGACCCACTCCATCTATACAGAACATGTGTGCATCCACTCTTAACTGCATTAGAAATTTTGCTGTGATCATTATACAGATAAAGCAGGGTTAACACACAAACTCTTAATTCAAATTTCTTAACTCGTCACATTATCTTGAAACAAAAGCCATTGAAAAGCAATTGAAGGTGTTTGCTTAACGCACATAGTTTAGATAACACATCTCAGAAAGCATGTGTGTTAACTCTACTACATCTGTATGTCATTGATAAGATATAAAAAATATCCTAGGGACAATGGATTGGCTTTAAAATCTGCTCCAAATTGGGTTGTCCTCTGCTGGATCCTTGGGGCCCATTACCCTGGTGGGTCAGTCCAGAGGATATGCTATAAAAAACTGATTAGGTGTGGGTCCCACCTCTGATCCTGTGCACCAAATGCTGGCTGCCAGCCTCTCTACATACTTCTGCTCTGTACTACCCTCTGCATTAAAGTCTTTAAGAATTACAGAAACAACCAAGCTGGTATGATTCCTACCTATCAAGAATGATGGCATATCCTGTGGAAATGATACCCAACATGGAAATACACCTTTAAGTCTATGGGAAAATGCTTGAAAAAAAAACTCCATACCCAGAGCATGCAAAGGACAAACAAACACCAGTAAACTGTCTAAAATGGCACTAAAATGGCACAAAAAGTGTTTGTAGGGCATTTTAGAATTTCCTATTGGGCAATATGTAGCTACTAGCCATTACGTTTTTACAACCCCTCCAAAAATGGCCGCAAAAAAGTGACATTTTTGAAAAATGCAGTGTGCAGTGCACCTTTTGGGGGGTTTAAGCAGCCCCTCTCATGGCAAGACCTGCAAACAGAAGCAAACTTACCTCATCACTGCCACTGGGTCCTGGTTCCTTTACTGCCCAGCCACTGTTGGCTTGCTCAGGTCCCCCTGCCACCATCCACTTTGACAACACTGTAGGCAATAACTAGCCACAGCGGTAACCTGGACCCCTTGAGTCACATGACCAGTTGACATAAGGTAACAGGGGAAGGTAAATATGCTTCCTTTGGAAGTCTGACCAGGAGAGGGTGGTTCTGCCCAACCCCCCAAAAGGAAAACCCATTTAACAGAGGCTTTATGCCATTGGAGGGTTAGATCTGCTGAATGTAAAGATATCCTTCAGTTAGCAAGCAGTTGCTTCACTGTGGAGAAAAAGTATGTTTAATCTATAGGCAAATGAGCAGTTGAGTGCACTGAGGGTGGGCCAGAGCCACTCTGTGCTCTCTTGCTCCTGTTGCTTTCTCTAGCAGTCCACCCCTCTCCTTATTGATTGACAGGGACAGGAGAGATGATTATGCATGAAACTAGCCCTGTCAATCAAGAAGGAAAGGGAGGGGTGTCTCAGGCCCACCCACAGTGCACTTATCTGCACATTTGCATATAGATTAAAAGTATTTTTTCTCCAGAATGAAGTTATGGATTACTAATAGAGATGAGTGAACATGCTCGTCCGAGCTTGGTGCTCGTTTTAGCATTAGGGTATTCGCATATGCTCGCTACTCGGACGAGCATATCGCGATCCTCGAGGAAATGGCAACTTCCTCTTTCTGCATGTTAACCACCTTTTTTTCAGCCAATCAACATGCAGGAGAGTCTTTGGTACCTCCTAGCATCACGTGGGGCCCCTACAAGTCGATAGCAGGGATTGGCTGGCCAGATCAGATGACCTGGGAATATAAGAATCTGGTCCCGCGCTGCTCGAGTCATACGCCGTCTGCATGAGATTAGGGATAGAGCTGCTGTCTGTCAGGGAGAGTGTTAGGGCCTGAATTTAGTTGTTGGTTAGGCAGGAATCACCCACAAAGAACCAAACAGCTCTTCTAAGGGCTACAAGCACGATTTTTTTTTGGTCTCCTCCTGGCTGCTGGCTGGGACTTGTAGTGCAGCTACAGCCATCATGGCTGCACACTGTTAGGGCGTGAAATTAGAATCTGGTTCATGAATCATCCACAAAGAACCCAACGCTCCTTCTAAGGGCTACAACGACATTTTTTTTGTCCTCCTCTCGGCTGCTGGCTGGGACTTGTAGTGCAGCTACCACCATCTTGGCTGTACACTGTGCACTGGTGGCAGAAAGGGGACAGCACATGGTCCACACAGACCCCAATGAAATTGCCCAAAGTCCTCTCAGTGCTCATTTTTGCTGCTGCTGTACCTTGGCTTGCTGGGATCTGTAAAGCAGTCTAGGGAATACGTTTTGTCACTCAGTTATATAAACTACAGTCCAGTGGACAATTGTGAGGTGTGCTGTACAGCAGCGTCAGTCTATAAAATAAGTTTTTTTCACTCAATTATATAAACTACAGTCCAGTGAACAATTGTGAGGTGTGCGATACACTAGCCGCAGTCTAGAGAATATTTTTTTTCACTCAATTATATAAACTACAGTCCAGTGAACAATTGTGAGGAGTGTGATACACTAGCCACAGTCTAGAGAATAATTTTTTTCACTCAATTATATAAACTACAGTCCAGTGAACAATTGTGAGGTGTGCTATACACTTGCCGCAGTCTAGAGAATAATTTTTTTTCACTCAATTATATAAACTACAGTCCAGTGAACAATTGTGAGGTGTGCGATACACTTGCCGCAGTCTAGAGAATAATTTTTTTCACTCAATTATATAAACTACAGTCCAGTGAACAATTGTGAGGCGTGTGATACACTAGCCGCAGTCTAGAGAATAATTTTTTTCACTCAATTATATAAACTACAGTCCAGTGAACAATTGTGAGGTGTGCGATACACTAGCCGCAGTCTAGAGAATAATTTTTTTCACTCAATTATATAAACTACAGTCCAGTGAACAATTGTGAGGTGTGCGATACACTTGCCGCAGTCTAGAGAATAATTTTTTTCACTCAATTATATAAACTACAGTCCAGTGAACAATTGTGAGGTGTGCGATACACTAGCCGCAGTCTAGAGAATAATTTTTTTCAATCAATTATATAAACTACAGTCCAGTGAACAATTGTGAGGTGTGCGATACACTTGCCGCAGTCTAGAGAATATTTTTTTTCACTCAATTATATAAACTACAGTCCAGTGAACAATTGTGAGGTTTGTGATACACTAGCCGCAGTCTAGAGAATATTTTTTTTCACTCAATTATATAAACTACAGTGCAGTGAACAATTGTGAGGTGTGCGATACACTAGCCGCAGTCTAGAGAATAATTTTTTTTCACTCAATTATATAAACTACAGTCCAGTGAACAATTGTGAGGTGTGTGATACACTAGCCACAGTCTAGAGAATAATTTTTTTTCACTCAATTATATAAACTACAGTCCAGTGAACAATTGTGAGGTGTGCGATACACTAGCCGTAGTCTAGAGAATACGTTTTTATTCTCAGTTATATAAACTACAGTCCAGTGCAAAATTGAGTGGTTTGCAGTGCAATAGCTGGAGTCTAAAGACTACATTTTTTTGCCTCAGATAGTAATTCTACTGTCTACTGAATATGGTTTTGGCCTCAGATATTAACTAGACAGTTTAATGAATATACAAAATGTTGAACCCAAGGGCTAAGGGTCGAGGGCGTGGGCGTTCAAGTAGTGTAGGGGGCAGAGGCCGTGGTCCTGGGCAGGGTGACACTGTACATGATTAGGGAGCAGTGGAACACTGCAGAGTTTAGCTCCCTAGCTTCATCTTGCAACTTACTGGGTCACGTGGTACACTACTATTGAAACCACAACAGTGCGAACAGGTGATGACGTGGATAGCGGACAATGCGTCCAGTAATTTATCCACCACCCAGTCTTCCACGCAGTCTACCCACGCTAGCCAAGGGAGTAGACCTCTGTCTCCTCCAGCTCAACCTCCTTCCCCCCAGCCTGCCCCCCCCCATGGAAAGTATGGATTCAGATCAGGCATACTCACAGGAACTCTTTTCAGGACCCTACCCAGAGACACAAACCACTGCTCAACAGCAACCAGTTGCTCTGTCCCGATGCCCAAAATTTCAAACTTTCGCAGTCTGTGGGTGATGAGAGTGTGGAATTAGTGCAAGTAGTGCGTGAAGATGTGTCGGATGATGATGATGATGATGAGACACGGTTGTCAGACAGTGATGTTGTTGTCAGGGCAGTAAGTCTGAGGGGGGAGCAGAGTGAGGAATCGGAGGAAGAGCTGGAGGATGATGAGGTGACTGACCCAAGCTGGGTTGGTAATCCAACTCAAGACAGTGCTTCTGAGGGGTAGGCAAGTGCAGCACCAGAAAAGGTTGGAAGAGGCAGTGGGGTGGCCAGAGGGAGAAGCAGGGCCAGAGCAGGAAGATCAGCAACTGTTTCACGGAGTCAAGTTTCCATGCCGAGGCCTAGATGTTCGCAAGTCTGAAGGTTTTTTAAAGAAACTGAGATTGACCGATGGACTGTGGTGTGCAACCTGTGTCACATTAAGATCAGCAGGGGAGCCACCACTACCAGCCTAACCACTACCAGCATGCGCAGGCATATGAGTGCTAAACACCCGACTCAGTGGAACAAAGGCCGTTCACCTCCTGCGGGTCACACCACTGCCCCTTCCCCTGTGTCACATGCTGGCTCAGCGAGTCAACCCCCCACCCAGGACCCCGGCACGAGCGCCTCCCGCCCTACAACCACCCATTCACCTGCACTATCCTCCACAACCTCCACCAATGTGTCCCAGCGCAGCGTTCAGCTGTCTTTGCAGCAGACATTTGAGCGCAAGCGCAAATACAATTCTAGCCACCCACATGCCTAAGCCCTAAACGTCAATGTAGTAAAGGATGCTGCAGCACTCCAGCGTCTTCAAAATGATTCAACGGTTTATTCAGCAAACAGAAAAAAAGCGACGTTTCAGCCACAGTAGGTCTTTATCAAGCAAGGTTTTGTGATACCAAATGAGATATATATAGTAAATCAAACAACAATCAGTGAATTGAGGTCCTCCCACTTGGGGTGGCTCCTCCCCAGTACCCACAAATCAATAATCAAATAAGCAGATATATACTTAAAATACCTTGGAATGGAGTAGTGAACACATACCTAAACCCATAGTGCAGAACCAGCGGGTAGTGTCATGTCTGTATGGTTACACGTGGAGCGTCCATGTTCCGTGCACGCCGCATGTGGGCGGATGTGATATAATACAATAGGAAACCAGAATACTGCAAAGCATCAGAATTGGCCATACATTCTAGCCCTTTCTTGGCCTCTTCTTCAAGCCCTAAACGTCCACATCTCCAAATTGTTGAGCCTGGAGATGCTGCCCTATAGACTGGTAGAGACTGAGGCTTTCCGCTACCTGATGGCGGTGGCTGTCCCTCGGTACTTGGTCCGCCACTATTTTTCCCGATGTGCCGTCCCAGCCCTACACCAGCACGTGTCAGAGAACATCATCCGTGCCCTGACCAACGTGGTTAGTGATGAGGTCCACCTAACCACGGACACGTGGACAAGTGCTGGCGGGCAGGGACACTATATCTCCCTGATGGCACATTGGGTTAACTTGGTAGAGGCTGGGATTGAGTCTGACCCTGGGGCCACTCATGTAATGCCCACACCAAGGATTGCGGGGCCTACCTCGGTCACGGTTTCTCAGACTTATTATGCCTCTTCCTCCAACCCCTCCTCCTCCTCTTCGCATAGAAACGCTGAGCCAACAGGCAATGTTTCTGAGGGCTAGCTGGCGCTCTATACAAACAATGTTTACCTGTAGGTGGCCCTCTCTCCAATAAAATTTTTTGTAGCATCAAATACAGACACTCAAAAAACAATTTTACATGAGGGAGTGTCTCTCCGTCTGCCATCATGTTCGGTCAGGCTGTCCGTAGGTACACCACCTCTGTCGTCCGCAGACGCGGCCACTATGAGGAAGGCCACGGCAAGAACATCCCCTTTTCAATTGAGAACAAGTGTAGACTTGCAGGAGGATGACACTTTTCTTCGGCAGTGGATTCACCTTCCCCTTTATCATTGCCATACAACAGTTGGTGAAAAAGTAATTGGCAATGATGAAGAAAATGTAACGGTGCAGTGGACCGTCTGTGAAGCAAACCTATATATTCCCACCATGCCAGCCAGTGGCGTAGCTATAGGGGAAGCAGGGGAAGCGACTGCTTCGGGGCCCGAGCTCAGCAGGGGCCTGGGAGCAGTAGCAAGGATGTGGCAAATCAGCAGGGTAATATTTTTATTTCTCTTTCTTTCCAGGGGTGGGGTGGGATCGTAACGCTGCGCATTGAAACAAGAGGATGGGGAGAGAGGAATTCTCCTACCTCTCCTCTGCGCTGCTGCACTGTGTAATCTGATTGGTGGAGGAGCAGTGAGAGGAAGCTGCTGCTCCACCAATCTTTTCAAGTAATACTTCAGTCACAAACAGGGCCCGCTCGCAGACTTCTAGAAGCACCATGTGGACCCTGCATGTGACCCTCTGCACTCCTGCCTGCCTGTCAGGCTGCCTCTCTTACCTGCCCCTCCACCTCCCTTGTAGTGCCAGCTGACCTCCTGCTCTGGCTGTAACAGACATCCAGGAAGCAGGAGCAACCCAGAGCAGCGCTGTCTCAGCCATCTGAGCATTGCTGCAGCCTGCCAGCCAGCCAATACAGAAAACCTTCAGACTCACTGCCAGCCTGACCAACAGTGGTAAGTTTGTGCCCCCTGCCCTGTACTGCACCCCCTATGCTGCATTCTGCCCCCTGCCCTGTGTCCCTTATGTTGCACTATGTGTGCCCCCTGCCCTGTACAGTACCCCCTATGCTGTATTCTGCCCCCTGCCTTGTACTGTACCCCCTATGCTGCACTATGTGTGCCCCCTGCCCTGTACTGTGTCCCCTATGCTGTATTCTGCCCCCTGCCCTGTACTGTACCCCCTATAATACACTGTGCCCCCTATGCTGCACTGTGTGTGCCCCCTGCCATGCACTGTGCCCCCTATGCTGCACTGTGTGTGCCCCCTGCCATGCACTGTGCCCCCTATGCTGCACTGTGTGTGCCCCCTGCACTGCACTGTGTGTGCCCCCTGCCTTGTACTGTGTCGCCTATGCTGCACTATGTGTGCCCCCTGCCCTGTACTCCCTGTGCTGTATTGTGCCCTCTATGCTGCCCTGTACCCCATGTTGTATTTTTCCCCCTGCCCCGTACTGTGCCCCCATGCCACACAGTGTGTGACTCCTATCCTTTTCTGTACTCCTTGCCCTGTACTGTACCCCGGATGCTGCCATGTGCCCCATATGCTGTACTGTGCGTCTCCCCCCGGCCTGTACTGTGTGCCCCTGCACTGTACTGTACCCCCTATGCTGTATCTTGCCCCTTGCTTTGTACTGTGCCCCCCATGCTGCACAGTGTGTGCCTCCTATTCTGTACTGTACTCCTTGCCCTGTACTGTGCCACGTATGCTGCCATGTGCCCCATATGCTGTACTGTGCGTGACCTCCCAGCCTGTACTGTGTGCCCCTGCACTGTACTGTATCCCCTATGCTGTATTTTGCCACCTGCCCTGTACTGTGCCCCCCATTCTGCACTATGTGCTCCCTGACCTGTACTGTACCCCCTATGCTGTATTTTTTCCCCTGCCCTGTACTGTGTCCCCCATGCTACACAGTGTGTGCCTCCTGCCCTGTACTGTACACCCTATAATGCACTGTGCCCCCTATGCTGTCCTGTGCCCCTGCCTTGTACTGTGCCCCCCGTGCTGCCCTGTGAGTGCCCCCTGCCCTGTGAACTCTCCCTTACATATGCACATATAGGATGCCAGGATAGTCATGAAGGGGGGGCACCATACAAAATTTTGCTGTGGGGCCCAGTCAGTTCTAGCTACGCCCCTGATGCCAGCCATGGGTTGTACATAAACTAATAACAGGAAAAACAAAAAAATATTAAATAAAATATTTTACAGGAGGGTCAACTACAGACACTCCAAAACAATTTTTTAGGAGGGTCAACTTCGGACACTCCAAAACAAATTTTTGGGAGGCTCACCTACAGACATTTGACTGCAATCTCAGTCTGACCAAGGCATTGGTGGTGTCACTGCCATGCTGTGTCAGGCTAAATTTTTGGGTGCTTCACCTGCCACCTGAGTCTAACTTGGTCACTATGGGTTCACCGCCATGCTGTGTCAGGCTACATTTTTGGGTGGTTCACCTGCTACCTCAATCTAACTTGGTCACTTGTTGGTGTCACTATGCTGTCACCATGCTGTGTCAGGCTTATGCCTGCGTCGTGGGGCGGGGGATAGCACAGCAGTGCCAGCATGAGCAGTGGTGTCACCTGCAGGCGGTGATGGACCTTCGTTGCACCTAGTTGGGTGCTTTCCTAACATGTGCCAGCACATGTGCCTTGCCCATCTTGGTCTGGGTCAGCACAATTGCCTTGAGGGTCACCACCAGGCTGTTGCCCAGAATTTGGCATAATGGTACGATTAGGAAGCCTCAGAGGCATCCATGCATGCTGCCCCTGCTGTTTCCTGTCCATTTCCGTGGTGTTCCATCATTTTCTGAGGTTTCCAGGTTTTCACCCAGCCTTCCCTAGGCAGAGCCCTGGTCCCCTGCAAAAAATGCTCGAGTCTCCCATTGACTTCAATGGGGTTCGTTATTCGAAACGAGCACCCGAGCATCGGGAAAAATTTGATTCGAATAACGAGCACCTGAGCATTTTAGTGCTCGCTCATCTCTAATTACTAAGTGATATGTATCACTACATTCAGCTGACACAGACCTACAAGGCATTTTGTCTGGTTTATGATTAAGATTATGGGGGGAATTATTTATTAAGATCAGCGTTTTAGAAGAGGCGCCGGCCTCTACAAAACTTCAGTGCATCCTCCAGTCTAAATATAAGCCAACTTCCTTGCCTAATATTCACAGGCCTGGCAACCTATCCCCTTACCTGCCCATGCCCCCTTATTTAGACCTGGCGTAAATGGGGAAAAGTCACAGATTGCGGGGCAAATAACCTTTGCGCTGCAATCAGTAACAGATATAGGTCAGAAAACTGGCATGTATCTGTATAGTATATGACCTCCTATGTTTATTTATTTAAAGATAAGGATGTCTTGCAATTTGTGTTGTGTTTTCACACTAAACATTATTGACAGCAATATTACAACATCACCTAAAAACAGGCAGCCATTTAGAAAATGACATAGAGACAGGCAACCTTACAAATACACACGGTGGTGTATTTACTGCAATAACCGCAATAAAAATCTTTATTCCACTAATAGTCCTATTTAGTTATCATATGTAAGTGTGCTATGTGCTGACCCAGTACATATAAATCATGTAACACTCCTGCTTACTGAATTTCAAGGATTACATAATGTAATCACATGACTGAAGCCATTTTCAGTTACCGTATTTTTAGCCACATAAGACGCACTTTTTTTCCCCCAAAAGTGGGGGGAAAATGCCCCTGCGTCTTATGGGGCGAATGCTAATGAGCGCTTCCATTATGGAAGCGCTCATTAGCACCGGAAGACCAGGAAGCGGTGAAGACTCTATACTCACCGCTTCCTGGTCCTCCGCTTGGCTGTCGGCTGTGCAGGGCTGCGCACAGTGTGAGGGCGCTCTGTGACCTTACGCTGTGCTCCCCAGTTCACAGCACAGCCGGCAGCAGGAGGAAGCAGAGCGAGGGCGGTGAGGAGCGGTGGCGTCCAGGAGCTGGAGAGGTAAGTGTTTTTTTATTTTTTAACACTTGAGGCAATATGGGGAACATCTGAGGCAATATTGGGGCTGCTGGGGGTGATATTAAGGCAATATGGCGCTTTTGGGGATGATATCAGGCAATATGGGGATCATCTAAGGCAATATTGGGGCTGCTGGGAGGTGATATTAAGGCAATATAGGGCTGCTGGGGATGATACCAGGCAATATGGGTTGCTGGGGGGTGATCTGAAGCAATGGGGGGCTAACATGAGTTGCAATGGGGACTGTTGTGGGCCAATATGAGGCAATGGGGGCTGCTGGGGGCTCATATGAGACCACTGGGAGCTGATGAGAGGCCTATGGGGGTCGTTCACATTGGGGTCTGAGCTGAGGTCTGATTGTGGGTCTGATCTGAGGTCTTCTTGGGGTCTTATTAACATTGGGGGGTCTTATTGGAGCTGTTAGCTGAGGTCTGATTAACATTGGGGTCTGATTGCTGGTCTGGCCTAAGGTCTAATGAAAAATATTTTTTCTTATTGTCCTCCTTTAAAACTTAGGTGCGTCTTATGGGCTGTTGCGTCTTATAGGGCGAAAAATACGGTACATTACATAGGACTGTTCCATGTACTATGTCTTTCGCGTGCATATAGGGATCAGCTGTCAGACATCAGAAAGGAATGCAAGCTGAATTTGAAATAAATTATTTAAGTATATTAGAACATTGTGCAGTTTCATATCATAAATACAAATAAATAATGGGGCAGCACGGTGGCTCAGTGTTTAGCACTGGTACCTCACTAGGGTCCTAGGTTCGAAACTCTGAATGGAGTTTGTATGTTCTCCGTGTGTTTGTGTGGGTTTCCTCCAGGTACTCTAGTTTCCTCCCACACTCCAAAGACATACTGATAGGGAACTTAGATTGTCTGTAAAGCCCTGCGGAATATAGCAGCACTATATAAGTGTGTATAATAAATAAATAATAAAATATTAGAAACTTGAATACCTCTTTAATTTCCTGGTGACAGATTTCCCTTAAGGCTGAGTTCACATCACTGTTTAACTTTCCACTCTTCTGATCTGTTAGAAGAAGAGAAAGAAAAAAAACAGGATCCTGTAAAAAAAAAATGGATCCTGTTGCATCAGTTGTCATCCGTTTCAGCCATTTCCGTCTGGGATGCATTTTTTTAAAGTAAAAAAAGGATCTCAGACAGAAATGGCTCAAATTGATGACAACTGATGCAACAGAATCCGTTTTTTAACAGGATCCTGTTTTTTTTTTTCTCTCTCTTCTTCTGACAGATCAGAAGAATGGAAAGCTAAGGGTGGGTTCACATCAGCGTTATGCCTTCCATTTGTGTTTTCCGTTATAACATGGTTATAACGGAAAATAACGGAAACCATAAGACGGAAGTCAAAACGGAAGCCTTTAGAGGCATTCCGTTTTGATCCGTCATAATAGAAGCCTATAAGAATCATAACGGATCCGTCTCAGTTCCGTTATGTAGAACAGAAAAAAGGGTCACGTCGACAGGACTTTGTTTTCCTTCTTGCATAACGGGAACCAAACGGATCTGTTATAATTCTCATAGGCTTCTATTATGACGGATCAAAACGGAATGCCTCTAAAGGCTTCCGTTTTGACTTCCGTCTTATGGTTTCCATTATTTTCCGTTATAACCATGTTATAACGGAAAACACAAACGGAAAGCATAATGCTGATGTGAACCCACCCTAAATGGTGTTGTGAACTCAGCCTAAGAAAGAATCACCTGCCTACAAAAAATACATAAATAAATAAATAAATAAAACTCAAAGAAAACGTACTTCACTATTGAGTTACCACCAGCATACCTTTAACTTAGCTCCTTTTTCCAAATACAGAAGTGTTCAAATAAAAGCATTTCTATGGGATTTTTTGTTCTTCCATCTTGTCTTTCCAAGGATAATATCTGCTGTGCCCTCAGGGAGTTGAGATCTTCAGATATCCTCTATATAAAAAGTAGTTGTTTTACTAGGTGAGTGACTGAAATGTGGAACGTAAAGAATATAATTTGATAACGTGGTCATACAGTATGTCCTTTATGTACTGTAGGTTATATACTAAAGCAAAAAAGGTAAATTAATCTATATAATTGTTTCTAGTAGTTCATGGGTACATAAATCACACAGCTCTACTGATGCAGAAGTGCTAACATTGTCATTGCGAATAGCAGAAGCTTGCTGAGTTAAAATAATGCAGTGGGTTTACTTTTAGCCCTGTGCTAAACACAACATGACACCATTATCAAACTGCCCGGCTACAATTAACAAGCTAAGCACTACTACGGCTGTACTTAGTAAATTCAGCATCCTGAAAAAGAAAAAACGGAAAAAGCATTTCTACTATAATCTGCTTTTCTGTGCTTTTGATTTTAGTACTGGTCTTTTATTAAAGGGACTGTGTCATCAGAAAATGACCTATTGTCTAAATCAAGTTTTTATGTTAACCACTTTAAAAAAAAAAAAAAAAAGTCGTTATTTTTAATTTTCTATGCCACTATCATTATAAAAAAAGTCCTGTAGTTTTTGCACGGGTCACTAGGCCTAATAATAGGTGCCACCTTTTGATGTGTACGGATCACTGCTGTTATCTGCTTATCATAACAGGCAGGATTAGAATAAAAGATATCACCTCTATATAGATAACATAGATCCACCAATCACAATCAGTGATATCACAGCTTATCTATTCCATCCTGACCTCTACACAAGTCACAGAGCATGCCTAGAAAACCCTCCAATAGAAGTCAATGAGGTACCCACCTGTAAATTGTGTCTACAAGCTGTGGTGACTGCTATAAAACATTTCTCTAAATGCTGTTAAGAACAGTTCAGGCAAAATGGTTGCCCCCATAATTCTGTTCAGGAAATAGAATTAAAAAATCTGCAATCAAAGCACCAAGCATCAGTCTCCATTATCTTTAAAGTAAATGTACTTGCCTTCAAACACGATGTAAACATGTAGGGTGGTGGACAAGGGTTCCCTTTTAAAGCAACAGTCGCAGACCACTTTGGTTGAAATAAGCTTAAGGCAGGTTCTCAACAGCGCTAGGAATTCTGTTATAGTGTTCCATTATAACAGAATATACTTAAGGATGGAATACAAAACAGAACCGTTTAAGAGGCATTCCATTTTGCTCTGTCCTAATACATGTCTATGGGCACAAATAACGGTTTTGTTTGTTTCCATTATACATGACGAAAAAAAAAGTAATGCCAAGGGGCCTTTTTTTCTGTCACATATAAGGGTCGACTTGTAGTTTTCTGTTTTCTGTTAAAAAACAAAGTCCTGTCGATGGGACTTTGTTTTCTGTCTTTGCATAGGCTACATTCACACCTGTAGTAGCCTTTTCTGGCAGGCTGCTCCAGCGGGGGAACAACCTGCTGGTTCCATGCTACTGTAAGTCCACTGTGCCACCAGAATTACGCTCCGGCCCCATTCACTATAATGGGGGTGGGTCAGAAGTCCGGCTTCAGCACAGCAAACCTGCCGAGAGGCGGCCAGAATAAAACTACAGCACGCTGCGTTTTTTGTCTGGCCGCCTCTTGGCTTGTTTGCCGTGCTGCGGCCAGACCTGCGGCCCGTCCCCATTATAGTCAATGGGGCCGGAGCAGACTTCTGGCGGTGTGGTGGACTTGTGGTAGTACGGATTTGGCAGGCTTTTCCTGCGCTGGAACAGCAAAAGGCTACTGCAAGTGTGAAAGTAGCCTTACTTTCACTTGGAAGCTGTCTTACATTTAGAAGCGGCGCTAGATGCGCTAAAGTTATGAAGAGGCCGGTGACTCTTTATAACTTCTGCAGATCCACTGCCAGCTATGGGCCTTTATTAAGACCAGCGTCTAAAATGCCGGTCTTAATAAATGTGCCCCATTGTCTTGGATTAAGCTCAAGATGAGGAACATCTGCTTTTTCCTATAAAGCTAGGGGAATCGATTTAGTGTGTCAACATCATAAATAAAACTATGGTTTTGGTTATACTGCTAACATTTTATTAAGTTACATGATAATACTGTATGAGGGCTGTATGAGTTACATGATAGTACTGTATGAGGACTGTATGAGTTACATGATAGTACTGTATGAGGGCTGTAGCAAACAGAAAAAAATATGTATGAGCAAAAGAGATAACATAGGAAAATAAATACGTCCCTTTTCAGTGTCTACATGTATCTGTGCAAAGGCCATTCTCACAGAATTTGGCAGCTTGTAGAAAAAAGGGAAACTCATCTCAAAGTACGTTTCTGAGCAGTCATTTTTGTGTTCGATGGCATAAGTTTTGCAGATGGATGTCTTCCTGAGTTAGACAGAGAAACAATGGGACAGATTTAGTAATCCTATAGTTAGCATAATCTTCAACAGTCTACAAATGCGGCAAATTTATCACAGTGGTCATGACTAACGATAAATTTAGCACCTAACTGGAGCAAAATATTACCTCGTAAAGGCAAGCCCCTTTCTCAGAAGTCACACTTCTTTGGTCAGCTAGGGGCAGTGGATGTTTCTAAAACTAAATGCACAAAATTGCATTCAATTTGGGTGCATTTATTGCAAGGTCTAAATGCAATGCCAATCACATTTCTATGTGCAGATAAAGATGCCACAATGTTGTCTGATTCTTAAAAAAAAAACTGTCCAGTCATAAATGATAGTTATGAGTGCACCCTTAGGCTTTGTTATCGCTAACATTTCTAAAAGAGCCATGTTATGACAGATTTGATTTCATGTTACTTGTTAAAATCTAAAATTCTATTGTATTGAAATATATAGAATCCTTGTGAATTGCGATAAGTTCAAGATTACATTTTTTCAGTTTTTTTTTATTACTTAATACTCAAATCTACAGCAACGTGTTTACCATAATGATACCCAAACTCTTACAAGAGGTGTAAAAAGACTGGTAGCTCTACAGTTCCTTATATGTTCCATCCCCTTTGCTGCTGCAAGCACATAAAGATAGCTCTAGTTGCCTGGTATACTTCTAAGAACAGTCGTGCATGCAAGAAAATAGTGATAAGGCTATAGAATGGATGCAGTCTGAAGAGAGAGGGCCTTTATCCCTCAGACTCTCTATCAAGAAGACATCCAATCTATAGTCTTATCTCTGAGAAAGATCTGATGGTCTAAAGCTGAATTTACATGGCCCAATTTTCAGACCAATCATTGGGAACATACCCTCCTACAAACGCTCATTCCGATAATCTGCCATCTAAAGGTGCCGCAGAACACCAGATGAACTAGTAAAATGCTCTTTCATTGGGTGAAATGATCTGAGGAGCGGAGACACCTCAATCATATCTGCTGAGCAGATCAAGCTGTCTAAACAGCACTCTGCTACCCAGGAACAATGAGTTTGTATGGGGATGAGCAATAACAGCAGCCTTTGCTCATCCTCATACTGTGAATGTGATCATTGCATGTAAATGCGGGGTTTCACCCCCACTTAATGAGCAACCATTGGCCGGAAAAAACGCTTCCTTCCCAACAATCTGCTGCTCCTCACAGCATCTAAATGCACCATAACTCACTGGCTATACCAGCATTAAACCTAGCAATTCAACCTGTTTATTAAAATATAAAAATTTATATCAAAACCTTAATCACTTTAATTAAAACAACTTTGACTACTGAGGATATCTTCACTTAAACACCAGACTTAAACAAGTACCCCATGATCACCAAAGAGTCTCAACAATGTGTGGAACATTAATACTATCTAGAGAGATAGTATTTCTGCACACTAATGTTGTAAGTGTTTTGTGCGGTCTTTCTTTATCTGTAATATAAGAAATGCATTTTATCTTTTTCAATCTGGGTTCCTTCTTGGGAATTCCATGTACCGAATTCTGTAATTATAGAAATGAGTAATGTCTATAATGACAGTGGGACTAAAATAGGTGTATTCGGTTACAAGATGAACAACACCTTATAATGTTCTTTTCAGTACCTTTCAAAATCTTTGCCACACATGCCCATTTCGTTCAAGCTATGTTTGGAAAGTCGAGAGCAGGACCCCACCTAGATGTCAATGTAGTTTTCTCAAAAACTACCATGAGATAAACCATTGTCAGTAGTGTTTGGCAGCAGATGCTCTGTCTCTCTCTCCCCCTATTGAATATGTGGATGTCACACTAAATAGCTGTCTTATGTACAGTATATGACCTACTTGAAGCTTATTATTAGAGATGAGCGAATCGAATCCCACGAAGTGGAATTCGATTCAAATTTTAGGATAAATTCGATTTGCCTCGAAGCCGAATTTTCTTGTGCTTCGTGTCGGCAAATCAATTTATCCTGAAATAGTGTAAAAAACAAAAAAATCCATACTTACCTCCTCCATTTGCTCGCGACGGGCCGCCATCCGCCATCTTGATTGAAGATCCCGGGCGAAAACGTATCACGTCACCACGCTGGCCAGCGTGATGACGTAATCTCGCGCCGCGTGAGATTTTGCTCCAGATCTTCAAGCAAGATGGCGGCGGCCGGCCCGTCGCGAGCAAATGGAGGAGGTAAGTTTGATTTAATGTATATTTTAATGTCTATTTTACACTGTTTTTACACTCAGACGCCACGATCATGTATGAACGCGGCATCTGAGGGGTACAATGACAGGGGTGGCGCTATCGCAGCTCCCTGTCATTGCACCCACTACGTACCAAAAAATGCGCTTCGTGGCGAAGTAATTCGTAATGAAGTGAATTTTTTTGTAAAATTCGGCAAATCAGCCGAATCGAATTTCCAAGAAATTTGCTCATCTCTACTAATTATCATTGATTGGTTAATAGGCAATGAAATGTAGTACACCAACCATACCCATAACCCTTCACACTATCCATGTCCTCGCCCATCCCCTTGTTTACAACAGTTCCATGTAACTAAATACCAATTTCCCAGTACTGAACACATTGCCTGACACATTAACACCTGTTTAGGATTTTTTTATATGTCTGGCAACTGTACTTCCACTTCATCCAGAATGAAGAAACCATGATAAATTTACTCTTACTTGTTTTAGGTAATTCTCCAGCTCTTAGCAAGTCACTATAGAGCTCTGTACCATGCTGTACCTTCCTATATCATATATTCCTATATTCCTATATCTTATTTCTGTTTGCCATCCTACTTAAGGTGCCTGTTCCGCTAATTATTTGCCTCTCCCTGATCACATCTTATTCTTGTATATAAGTCTTCTCATGTGCTCCACCTGCGCTTTGGAATGTTCTACCATACACAACCAACTTCAACCTCTCTGGATAGACTATAAACATTCCCAAATTACATAATCATTGAAGGGCTTGTCTCCTCCCATCATCCTTTCACCTTCACTAGTACTTTTACCTTCCTTAGTTCTTATTCACCTAGTCACAACATGTTCATCAGTCCTGTAACTATACTTTGCTCTATGCACTTTATATGTGTGCTAGAGATGAGCAAAGTTATCAAAAATTTGTTTAGGCTGCTTCGTGGAAGTTCACAAAGAAAATTGATTTGTTATGAATTACTTCATCATGAATCACATTCCATTATATGTACCAGGCGCAAAGACGGGGAACAGCAATTGTGCTACCCCTCGTCATTGAACCCCTGAGATGTTGCGTTCATCTGACAGGCCTTTCAGGGCATAATCAATGGTTAAAAAAATACATACTCACCGTCACGGCCATCTTGTGTTAAATCTTGTGCGGGGACGCAATGACATCACCATGCCAAGCCAGCGATCTATTTATCTATCTACTGTTTGTATGGATGTATTGTTCTATCTATCTATCTATCTATCTATCTATCTATCTATCTTTCTATCTATCTATCTATCTATCTATCTATCTATCTATCTATCTATCTAAAAAAAATAGAAAGACCGCAGCACCACCAATCTTGTGTAAATTAAAGGTGTTTTATTTTACCAGAGCAGCGACGTTTCGGTCCACGCTATGGAACCTTTCTCAAGCAGCAATGTGATGTGATCATCACATTGCTGCTTGAGAAAGGTTCCATAGCGTGGACCGAAACGTCGCTGCTCTGGTAAAATAAAACACCTTTAATTTACACAAGATTGGTGGTGCTGCGGTCTTTCTATTTTTATTTATAAGGACTGTGACCTAGTTTAAATACCGCTGGCACACCATTACGTTTTTTGAAGTGGTGCTGCTTTCATTAATTTTTGTATCTATCTATCTATCTATCTATCTATCTATCTATCTATCTATCTATCTATCTTATCTCTATCATGTATCTAATTTATCAGTATATGTCCTTGTTTTAGCCCTGTTTTAGTTTTACCCTTGATGTTCTTTCTTCTCACTCCTCTTCCACTTATACAGTAACTCTACATATTTCTTTATTTTGAACATTAACATGATGAAATCAAACCTAATCTTTTTGGGTTACTTTTCTAATAATTTACGTAGTTGCAATGTTTGCACTGAGCCCCAATAATTAACAAAGAAGTATTTGGCTTTTGTCTCGGCTGTATTTAGTGTGTCATAGCCAACTGTGGTGAATGATCCTCTAGAATTTGGACCTACCCCCCCATCCTTAAGCTACTATTGTACAGCTAAACTACAGGCTAAAATGCACCTGCAGGCAGCGTGTATTGAAATAACTAGCACTATAAAATGCAAATGTAATGGACATAAGAAAGTAAAAAATGCTATACATCAAATAATACAAATAATAAATATTATCATTATAGAAGAGTACTGAAATATAACCTTCATATTTAAAATGCATGGTGTTTGTCACCTTCATTTATTTCCAGCTATAGCATTTTATCTTCAGTGACTAAATAATTTAATAGTATCTGGTATTTATCACCTACGGTATGCAATATACACATTGGATGTTATTTCATTGTAGTATGTCCATTGTAATTTATAGGAAGTTTCCTAATAATTGTAAATAAATTCTCAATAATCTTACATACTGTGTTATTTGTCACTTGATTTCAGATACTCATTGAACATTCTATATAATATACAAATGCTATATATATATATATATATATATATATATATATATATATACTGTATTTGTATATATCATTTTCATTTCAATGCAGTTTACTTAGAGCAACATTAAAAATCCTAAAATCTGTATTATTTATAAAATATAATAATAATAATAATCACAGACATATTTTATTTCTCTCTTGCTCTATATATACAGTATGTACATATATATGTGTGTGTGTGTGGATTTTATTCATACACAATATGTTTCTGCTATGAAATAATGATAACTTAACATTTTACTTATTTAAAATATAAAAGAAAATGTAAATAGGAAATTTTACAAATTATCAAATAGCCCAAATTTCGCCTCATTCACCAAATATTTGAATTCCATAAAATCGTTACCTGGACAACCAACAGACTCATAGATATTATGTTACTTGCGAAGGTTTCATTAATTCTTTTTTGCATACATTTGTAAGAATGCAGGGAGAAGATGAAGCTTACATTTGGAGCCATTGCCACAACAATACTAATTTACCAACTAATATAACGATCATATACATATGTGTGTGTGTGTGTGTGTGTGTGAGTGAACGAGCAAGTAACCATTTCCAAACAAAAAGCTTGAACTCACATGTATTCACTTTGCAGATCATGAGCTGCAGTGTGTGATGTAACCATGCTGAAACACAATTTGCGCATTAGGCGTATTATACAGTAGAGCACAGATTATGTTTGTGCCTGCAGAATTTCTAGCTAATCCGAAAATCATATTAACAATCAGAGTTCTTGTATTTCATGCTATGAAGTTGCAATTGATACAATAGATTATTTGACACTTTGATTTCAAGGGTGTTTGATAGGATAGATTAATGTTACCTTGTTTGTTTGTTTCATTGAAAACCTTGCGGTTTGGCCCAAGTCACACAGCAGCTCATTTTCCCCTGTTTATGAAGTTCAGTTAGAACAAAAAAGCCTAAATCAATAGCTCAAAAGCAATATAATAGATCAAATGTAATATCAGTCAACTGAATAAAGGTCTAAGATGTGATGACCAGGATGTGGTTTTATGGAGTTCTAATGGACATTTCAGAAAACATTTCAGAACATAAATTGCATAAGCAGTCACTACAATAGACTTTACTGCAATGTACTATGGGTAGGTTATAAGAAATAATTTATGCAATCAAAGAATATATTAAAAATGTGTAATTTGATATTGATAATTATGATTATCACAATAACATCTTGCCTTGTTTGTTTGATGCCAATGTTTAATATAATGTAACAATTAGATATATTGCATTTTCCTATATGCATTGAGTCAGATTTCTGGTTAATACAAACCTAATGAATGTATAATTACCATAATGTATGTATATACGTATGATTTATTCTTCAACATTATTGTTTTCTTCTACCACTCCCATATACTAAATGATGAACACAACAATAGCCTGGCTCAAAATTTGATCATAATTCAATCAATTGGAAGAAAAGAATTTTAAAAAAAATCAACAGCAATTTACAGAGTAACCAAATTACCAAAACTAGTGGAACAACTTTTAATGAGCAAAACCATTAACAATTTTCTGACTGCGGTCTGCGTTCACAAACCTTGGACACCTTGTTAGCACAGAATGAGGTGTTCAATCAAGAGACTGGGAATTGGAAGTACCAGGGCAGAGTTTTTTTTTTTTTTTTTTTTGAGTGGTGATTACAAAGGCATGAGTGTGAGTGCCAAAGTAACAGTCTTCTACACTGCAGGAAGCTGAGAAACCTTCAAGGCTGCATTTGTAAATCAGCCTTGATGATTACAGCAGTCACAAGCAAAGAGCAGGGGAAACAATGATTTTCACTAGTCTTTCACTACTTTAATTTGCTCTTCAGATGAACAAAGTGATACAAGGAACTGCTGCTGTATTGTCCTAACATTGCACTGTATAGTTTAACGCTATCATGGCCATGGCTGCAGATTTGTCGACAGAAGATTCAAACATTAACAAGTTAATATTGATTTCAATGTCAGGCCGATATTAATAGGGGGATTAGATGGTGACAGTATTTATCTGACGCTGTGGGTGCTGTGGGCTGAAATGTTGCCTTCATCATATTTCTTTAGAAAATTGTTGTAAATGATATTAATAAAAATTAATAATAATAATACTTTTTACTTAACATAAATGTCATTGAGATAATAATAATAATAATAATAATAATAATAATAATAATAATTTGTATTTCTATAGCGCCAACATATTCTGCAGCGCTTTACAGTTCAGGGGTTCATGTACAGTCATAAATAACATAGTAACAGACAAGTCAATAATTATAACAAGAGGAATGAGAACCCTGCTCGCAAGAGCTTACAATCTATTATCTATCATCTAATATATATATATAGAGAGAGAGAGAGAGTCACTTGTCACTAGTCACTAGTGCTCAATCCTAATATTTAAAATTGTGTTCATACATCTTGCTAAAAAAATTAAGAAAAAAACAAAGAACAAATGTAAAAAATATAAAAACATGATAAAAATATACTTTATTTATTGTTTATTGTTGCCAGAATTTATTATGCTTTACATACCTATGAAATTAGCCTTATCATATATGTACACCTAACATTTTTCCATCATTCAAAAGAAAAAAAAATTCCCCTACATATAACTTTCAATTATATGTGCAAGTGAACCATCTAAGATTCCCATTATCTGGTCTTCAGCAGGATTTAGATACAACGCAGTGGGCTAAAATTGATTCAAGTTTCTTTGTGAATGCACTTTAAAATGTAGTGAGCATTGATAAACTGTAATTATCAGTAAAGCGCTTAACTAGTAACCATTGGTCAGGATTCATTAAGAAGTGGTGTCTAGGCAGTTAATTGTGGAACGGAACAACTGATGAAGAAACTCTTGCCGACAAGAGAACCCTGTCTTGTTATAATTTGAGACGTTTCATGTGTATTTTTGGTGTAATATCTGCAATCCTGAATTATTTGGATGCTCAACCTTGCAAATACATATAGTCATCATTACAACAACACCTTATAATTGCATCGTATAGAGATGACCCTTTAAACAGATGAGCTTGAGCATGTCTATACTGGAATGTGATCTAAAAAAATAAAAGTGAACACACCCTTCTTACATTTCAATAATGATAAGAATTATATGTTATTTGCACAGAAAAAAGCCTGCTAAAACATCTGTGTGTTAATTTTAACTGTTCATAGTTTGTAACGATGAGCCACCTAAGTTCAAAGAGCAGTTGCATCATGACAAGCCCCATGTGTGTTTGTTTTACATGTGAAACACATGCAAACACTTAGAATTTTGCAGATTTTATTAATTATGACGTGTGCAGCATGTAGAGGGCGCTGTTGCTCATGAATTCTCAAGGCATTACCTAACAAAAAGCTTCTTGCTGGATAGCCTGGTGTTTGTATTTTTATTAGCCCTTACTAAACGATCAGTGCTATTCTTGGCACATAAATTCTAGGTTCTTATTTCTGCAGTTGGGTCTATTGAAATAAATCTCATATGGCCATTGAATGTGGTTTGTTAAATTATTTTTCTAAAGACAAATGCTTGGCATTATAGTCAGCCAAGATGCTTGTGCCTATCGCAGTCTTCTCCCTTCCTTACAGTACGCTAACAAGCACATTGATGGCAAAGGACTCTCAGAGGTTGCGTATATTTATTTCAGTTATTACGAGTCGTGACCTCTACATAAAGAAGAAGATACGAGCGTTCAACCGGCTTTAAATAAACATTTAAGGTAGCGTAGAATAAAAAGGACTCTGTGAGATTGAGTTCACTTGTTTTCCATGTAACATGGACGTAGGAAAAGACCACCGTCGTTGGCATGGCAAAAAAAAATAGAAATTAAAAACCGCCCTTTGTCTGCTGATGTTCTCTGATACTGGCTGCTTTTATGAAAGATGCACGTTGGCCTTGTATTTATGGAAATGAAAGGCATCTACACAAATCCTGACATGGCATTGAAATTCTGGGCAGTGGAAATGAAGACCGTCTCATTGGACCATACAAAAACCACCCCTTTGATCTCCGATAATTTTAACCTTTCCTTCCCACCTTGTGCTCGAAATGTTTTTGCCAGATACCCTTAGGAGAAAGTCTATGGCACAAAAGTAAATAGAACTACAAACAGACAGTGCCTAATGGCTGAAATATTTTCTGTCGACGGTTAAAAATTAATTACACAGCCTGAAAATATGAAGCTGTCAGGACTGTGTCACTGGAGATTGCTATATTTTTTTCAAGCTTGCAACAGTTGCCCGGCCAGACAGCCCAGGAATTATGCTATATTAATGTTTAATGCCCTGCCAAGTATTTGTCAAAGATGTAACGTATGATACAGGGGGCAATACGCAAACATTTCAAGGTAGCGGGTCCAGCGGATGGGCGGTTGGGAGAGAAATGTGGTTTTACAGCGAAATAAGGAACTCTTTTGGATGTAGAAGATACAGTTAAGCATCAAAGATGTCTAAAGCAAAGAGATCTTACCTGAATGTGAATAATCATGGCCAGATGAGCTCACTTGTTATAAGCAGCACAATGCAGGTCCTGTAACGGAGCAGTGTTACACTATTTGCTGTGTGATGTAGATAGGATAAATTCTAATGTTCTGTGCGGTAGGAAATTTGCCTCTTTAGTTGTGTGTGCAGCTTTTGAAGTGCTGCCTAAAAATCAGCCTAGGGCTTCAAAGAGAAGGGATTATAGCTTTTATCAAGCAATTAATATGGCTGTAACTCAGAATGTCAGCACCTGATGACTAAACAGGGTGGACAGTACATTAAGGGGGGTCAAGAGCAGGCTTCACGTTGAGATGGTATTCATAAAAAAATAATGGATAAGCACATGATATTTTGGGAGGTTTGATGCCGTCTACGTGGAAACTTAAAGCACAGGCCTCTTCTCTATTAGCTGGAGAGCAAGCAGACTTTAACGTATTTTATCCACCTAGATTATTTTAATCTCCCACCAACTGTTAAGGAGAAAGGCGTGTCATTAAAAGAAAGCTATTCCTCGCCTCTTAACATGGTTCAGATGGCAGTCTCTTAGAAGCCCTTCCTTCTCTGACAGTGCAAGGGGTCAGAAATGGTCAGTCTAGTGCACAAGAGCCAATCCATGGGAGATTGTAGCAGTATGAAATGATATCAAGGAAAAAAAGAAAAATGTCTATGAATGGCCTATGAGATGAGAATGTAATATTTAAAGGGATATTCTGGTTATGTAAAGTGATCCCCTATCCACAGCATAAAGGATTTAGTTATGTAAAGTTATGCCTTATCCACAGGACAAGGTATAACTATTAGATCCATGGGGTCCTACTGCTCAACCACCATGGATCACGAGAATGGGTACCCCGTACCCCTTGGAGGCCTCATGAAATGAATTGAGTAGCTGGTCAGGCCTGCGCATGGCTGCTCCATTTATTTCTATGGGAGCTCTGGAGCAAAGCATTGCACAACCGGCTTTTCCGTTTATTATGGGTGGGCCTCCACAGGATACAGATCCTCATTCTTGTGATCGGTGGGGGTCCCAGTGATAAAACCCCTACTAATGTAACAGCCCCTATCCTGTATATAGGGGATAACTTTTCAAAATTGGAATACCCCTTTAAGGGTAATTTTTGTCCAAACATTTTCTCCTATGCTCCTAAAAGTGAATATATGATGTCAAACATGGAGACGATTTGTATGTGCAAGCACTAAATAGAATCATCTTGTACAGTTGCCAAAAATAACAAAATATTTCACATTTTGCTTTCTTTATGCCTTGCAATATATGAAAATATTATCAGGCTAATGTTGGAAAAGACTGTTTAGGTCTATGGTCACGGATAGAAAAATAAATATACTGTTCCCTTTGATCTTGGTAACCCAAAGTGTCACTTTCCCATTTGAACATATAGGTGCTGTAGATTCTTCTAAAACTAGATGCACTAAGTTGCAACCTATGACAAGGTTTAGGTGCATGCAGATCTTCAAGGTCACCACCGATTCCAGAGGAAAATGGAGAGACAATCTTTTTGCCCCCATGGAGACTGATTTCAGTGTGTACTGTTTAATGTGCCATTTCTTCTATTGTGGTTATACAGAGACATTGAACTCTTACAACCAAATCCCTACAAAGATTATAGCTAATTTCTGAGTATCCCAATAGTAGACACCCTGCAATTTGCTTATTATTGTAGGATCCCTTTAACAAAAATTGACTGTCCAGCTACTGATTTCCTAAGACAACTGGTTGGAGTATGATGTCTACTACATATAAATCTTCATGTGCCTGACTACCACCAATGCCATGTGTATGTAATGAGTGGGGATATTGACTGTTCCCACTGTGTAGGACTGTTGTATTTTTCTGGGAAAGCTAGGTTATGTGACAGAAAACATGTTCTTGTATGTTCGTGTTAATATTGTAAGGGGGAGAAGTGGAGTTTCTGTGATGCTGATGCCTCAACAATTGCCAATCAAACGGTTCTGGGGAATGACTTGGAGGCTGACACCATGTTGGTAGAGGAGTTGGAGTGGTCAAACCATGTGGGGACACATGGGTGCAGGAGCACCTTATCCACTTGGGTGGACCACAGTTGGTGGATATAGACTCTATTTTTATATATCCCCTTATATCCCCTCATAGCTGGGCAAAAATGGTAGGTGATCCCACAAGTGTGACAGTTTGATCAGTAAGCTGGCCTTGATCAGTTAGGCCTGTATTACAACTGCAGATCATCACTAAATAGAATTCGTAGGAATGATCGTTAGCAAGGAACTGCCTGTGTAATATTGATAGTGATTAACGATTGAAAGAGCAGACACTCGTTCATCAGGCAATCTCATTTTTTAAGCAGGTTGAACAATCATTGTTTGCTGGCAGCAGATCGTGCTGTCTAACCATGGTCTGCTGTAGGCAAATAAGGATTTTGTGTAGGGACGAGCGATGACATTAGCGATCACTCCTCCCCATACTTTGGGGGAAACCTCTGCATGTTATAGTAATGGTTTCCTCCACTGACAAGCAGGCATTTGCTGGGAAGGAACACTTCCTTCCTGACAATTGTCAGACTCATCTGATGGTGTGATAGAGAGCTTTATATCGCTAAGCCAATATATATGTTTAAACTACAGCATACATAGTGAATTATGTTGTATATGACAAACATGTTTAAGAGGTTATAGCAAACATTTTAAACTCTTTTTTTTACTAGTTTATCTGGAGGACTTTCTTCCCCTTCTAAGGGTGAATAGAAGCTCATCAAGCACCGACATCTTCAGGGAAGTATTGAAATTAGCTCTTGTCAACCCCATTTTCCCCTACATTGAAAAAAGTCCCTCACATATGGCCCCAGAAATACACAATTTCCTTTTCCACTGTCTAGGGAGACATATAGCCATACTTCTATGTATTTAGAAGTAGAAATGAATGAATGAAAGATATCTAAGCCGCTTTACCCGATTCACTATGAGATCAATACGAACTGAGGGGAGGGCATAGGAACAGGGATGCTACTGACAATGTTGGTCCACCACTGATTGAAGGTGGACGATAATGACAAACAACATGGGACACCACCTGAGTGGAACATGAAATGTACAAACAAAAACTGAACACTAATTTTTATTGCGTGTATATTTCAATAATACTTAATTGGAAATGTTCTTATCATTGCATAGCAATTCCGAGGGATAAGCCATTTACAGATAAAGAGACAGCAAGGTGTACATATGGCTATAGAGTACTTATTGCTCTAGTGATAGGCTAACTGCGTTGTAAACAGTAAATGTCCTAGCTCTTAAAAAGATGTCAAAGGTTTGCAAAATATTCTTCTGGTTTCCAGAAGTATAGCAATGTGCATGTTAATACCGGGCAAGTCAGTGTCTACAACACATAGAAGACTCTGCAGGGCACCCTAGGCCTATACTATGCCTTTTTAACCACTGATTCCTAACTATTCACAGTTGTTGTAGTAACACGTTTCTTCTAGGATTTTCCACTTGCTTTTGAAGACAACACCCCACTGAGCATCCACACTTAACGTTCTTAAAGATCTGTATCACTGGATAGTCATGGTATTTTTAGCTCAGCTGAAACAAAATCCTTTAGTGAAACATGAAGTAATGTGGATGTATAATCTTAAAGTTGCACTGCAGAAACCTAATGGAACATAAACTGTTTTACTATACTGAGGGGATCGACACAGAATTTCCAATATTATATACTGCCCTCCTATGTCTATCTATGCCTCTGGATCCGTTAGTTTCACTAGTAAATATTTGCCCAAGTCGACTGAAACAAACGTTCGTTTTTGAAATGGCGATGGAGAGAAAGTTACCTTGTTTCTGTCAAAATCAGCAGTCATTTAATTATTTGCTTTGGACGTGAAAGTAATGGGTTTATCTGTATATATATGCATATCATATCTGCATATGCATTGCAGACGCAGCAATTATGAATAATGCAAGTGGTGTGCATGCTATTCCAGCTACAATATGAGGGCTGACAAGCAGGGAGAACAGCAATGATTATATTAAAAAATGATAGCTAGAGCCCAGAAATCAAGAAAAGACAGCACTGAAGAACTTGCTTCAGACATGGATTTTCAATGTGCGGCAAATATTTTATCCAAATCTTCATCTCCAGTTTTAGCACCAACACATTCAGAAGCGCTGTACAGAGATTGTCATCCACGTCAGTCTCCAATGGGGCTTCCACATCTCATTTGGTTAGACGAGTGATAGAAATGTTCTCTAATGTGGTACTTCTTATTTATCAAAATGTATGGCCTATCACAGTGTCATGTCATAAGATTTGGTACTGATCCAGGGGCCTCAGAAACCCACCAAGCTCCCCAATAATGGGTCGTTGGCAGAATTACTCAACTTTTTTTTTTTCAGCTGATCCTGGGAAAGCTAAACTAACTAATATATGGGTTCTCGCTGGTGCATGCATGAGATTTCAGGGCCAGACACTGGAACCGTGATGATGCCTGACCTTGAAATCTCTTGCATGTGCTGATGAGACTTCAATTAGCACAGTTTGGATTTCTAGAACAGGGACAGCTGAATGAGATCTACTGTGCATGCGCTGATTGAACTCTTGCCTCAGCATGTGCAAGTTTTCAGGGCCAAGCAACAGAATAGTGATGATTCCTGGCCCTGTCAATCACTTGGAGAGATGGAATGACTAACACAGAAAGGCAGATATAAAGTGGTGCTCTAAGGAACTAGGCCCAAACCTCAGTGCTACAAGAACTTCATTAGTATAAAAATAAAAGCAGGAATTTCTCAATAAAGATACAGTAGATGGCTAGATTGAAGAGAAGAGCCTTTGCACTTAGTATGATCAACCTAACCAGGCAGTATGATTGGTTTACTAGGGTTGATCATGCTGACATATACTCTTTAAAATCAAGACACAATTTTCAGTTGAGCATTTCTGCCCCTTCACTTCAATAATCAGTGGGAGACTGAACACCCAGATCCTCATAAATTAACCTACAGACATATCTCTATGACATATTAGAAGCTTACAAGATGATAGTAGTAATGTAAAAAACAAAAAATGTTTTGAATTTTTTTGCATTGAAGTCATTGGGGAAAATGGTGACCAGCATTGGCATTTGGAGTATTTCTTCTACCATCTTCTCACAGTGACTTAATATATGGTGATTCTGCCATATAGTTGTGTATATTTCTTATACTCATTTCTAACGTCAACTAAGGGTTTGCTACACTATGCAGTTCAAGGATACATTTTGTTCCCAGAGTAGGGGCCGATGATCAAGAACGCCTCTTCATTGGAACGTTCATTCCCATTAACATTGCCCAATGTAAACATTCCTCCTATAAGCCAATAAACAGAGAAATGTTTTTCGACTGATTCGATTTTTTATGCAACATTGAAAACCATCCTTTATAGGCAGCACATCACCCTATGTGGATGAACCATTGTACCGATAATAGCTCGCACCCATACTAATAATACCTGCTACAGATGAAGGGCACTAAGCATTCTCTATGTGATGTACTATTTTACAATAAAATGACCCCCCTCTTAAACCTCGTAAGGTGGCCACTCACACTAGATAAATGAATTGTAAAGTTTGGCTTTGCTTGTCCTGCCATTTGGCCATGACTATGCAGCTGACCATCTAACATTTGTGGTCGTATCCCATTAGATTTTGGTCAGGCATGATGAATTTCTATATGTTTGATGCTTTGTTCTCAGGGGAGATAAGATATGTCTGGCAATGGTTTATCCCCCTCTCCCTGTTGATAACAGGCGCACACTTTTGTCATGCCGAGTAGTTTTGTGTATCCAAGTGGAATAGCTGCTGCTTAACAGTTACCTAAAGTGCGTGGTTTTACCTTCACTTTAATCTTAAAGCTTGTAAGGATAATTAATCTGTATGACTTCTCTACAATGTACACTCACATGTTTTATAGGCTTCCACTAACTGTTAAGAATCCCTGACATTATGTACTATGGGTGGAAGGAATGCCTACGGTAAATCTAGTTGACTTAGGTTTGTGGCCATTGCACCTTTAGAGTTTGGATTGATCTTAAACATAACATAGTTATACGGTTTTCTCTTTACTAATGTTTCACTTAATCTTTTCTTGATACTGTTACAACCAGCAGGTAGAGATGAGTGAATTTCCTAAAATGTATTTTAGTTTTGACTTGATCGATTTGGTTGTCAGGTTCAATTCAGTCCGGATAAATTTGAATTGAATTTGAAGTGCACCAATTGCCCTTAAAAGATGTGTATGACACTCTGGGGTCTCTTAGGACTGTATTCATCATACTTTTTTAGGTTCTTTAATGCCAAGACAGAAGTCAAAGTGACTGTGACATATATAGATATCGGTAAACGGATGGTAGTGAGTGTTAACAAATAGTCTGTTTAAAAACACTCTGCACTGTGGGATTTTTTCTGCTTTTTAAAATTAAAAAAAGTTAATTTTTGGCAGAAAATGCCTGCTAGTGTTTATACATGTACAATTGTAATGGAAGATGCAGTGGCTTGTTTTTAACAAGCAGTCCAAAAATGTATTATCCACAGGTTAGGTGTTATTTTAAAATAAATATATTTGGTCATGGAAAGTGAAGAAGGAATGGCTTTTTTTACACAATCTGTCAAAAAATCTCTTTTTAGGAGCAGTCTCAGGTTTGTTATTCTGTGCAAAGTAGGGTTCCCAGCAACAGCCTTACAGTATGGGACATACTGTAGAAGGCAGGAGACGTGCAGTTGTGCAAAAATATCAGCAGCAGCACTATATAAAACATAATGGAGAAGGCAAGTATGCAGTTGTGTAAGGGTAGTAGCACCAGCGGATTGTATGAAACATGATGGAAGGCAGGAGATGTGCAGCTAGGTAAGAGTAACAGCGGCAGCAGCAGCACAGTATGGAAAATAATGTAGAAGGCAGGAGATGCGCGGTTTTGTAAGAGTAATAGCAGTAGCAGAATGTATGAAACATGATGGAGAAGGCAGGAGATGTGCGGCTAGGTAAGAGTAGCAGTGGCAGCAGCAGCACAGTATGGAAAATAATGTAGAAGGCAGGAGATGTGCAGTTGTTTAAGGACAGTAGCCGCATCAGCACTATATGAAGCATGATGGAGAAGGCAGGAGATGTGTGGCTATTGGAAATGAGCGAAGTTTTGGAAAATTCAAATCGACTGCTTCACCATCTCAAAGCAAATTTTTTTTGTAAGTAGTGGGTCCAATGACAGGAAGCTGCTGATAGCGCTACTCCCTATCATTGTACCCCTCAGATGCCGCGTTCATACATGATTGCGGTATCTGAGAGTAATAATACAGTGTAAAATTGACAGAAAAAAACATAATTCATACTTGCTTTGCTCGCGACCGCCTCCATTTGCTCATCATACATCATCACGCCGGGATTTCGGACGAGAAGTATGTTTTTTGTTTTTTTTTACACTATTTAAGGTGAAATCGATTCGCTATCACGAAGCAAAAGGAAATTCAGTTTTGCGGTGAATCAAATTTATCTTGAAATTCAGATCGAATTCCACTGCGTTGGATTAGATTTACTCATCTCTAGTGCCTATGTAAAAGTAGTAGGGGCAGCAGCACAGTATGGAACATAATGGAGAAGGTAGGAGATATGCGGTTGCGTAAGGGCAGCAGCCACAGCAGCACTGTATGAGGCATCATGGAGAAGGTAGGAGATGTGTGCCTATGTAAGGGTAGTAGGGGCAGCAGCACAGTATGGCACATAATGGAGAAGACAGGAGATGTGCAGCTGTGTAGAGGTAGTAGAAGAAGTATCAAGGGTAGAGGTAGCTGCATCTAAGGCAGCAGAAGTACAGTATGGAATATGATGGACAGGCAGATAATGTGATGGACAGACAGATTGTGGATTATGTGATGGAAATTGGCCTGATTCACATTTATAATAAATTGAGTAATATAGCTTTAAATACTGCAGACTAGCACGTGCAATCTGACAAATGGTTGACAAAACCAATCTCCCTGAGGCAGCCTGAATAAGTATCATTATATGACACACTGACTCCTGTCTCTAAAACTGATCTCTCTGTGAAATAATTATAAATCTAACTAGCTATTGGCCTCTTCACTGTGAAAGAACCTATCTGACCATAAACTAGCTGTATTCTGTGTGTCAGTGCTTCTGATATGTCCATTTTAGTAAATACTTGCATTCTACATGAAATAACAATTCTGGGAAATCTTCTCTTATTGTGCCATTTCTATGCTTTCCTTCCTGTGATAGCTGCATCCACATGATCAAATGCAACCCAATGTATGTGAATGTACTGCAGCTGTAGATAGATAATTAAAATCAGTTAGCAGTCTTGGTGCAGGCCAAGCCTTATTTATACATTTCCAGGGGAATAATGGAGGAACATTACAGCACAGATTTCTAAGTAAATATCCTGTAGAATTGATTTCTTTCATGAGCAATATTGGTATTACTGTTACAGACAATACGATAGCTGACAGCTTCTCTATAATTCCAGTGACTTACTGGGGACATGTCTTTCATTGTAGATGTTCTTGTTTCTTTTTATTTTTTATTTTTTTTTCATTCAGCCTCCTTTATTTCTCCTGGCCATGATTTGTCATTGCACTTGCTGCAGATGTCTTTGGCTCCTTACTTTGGCAGCACATCCGTATCCTGTATACTAAGATAAAGACTACACTGAATATAATAGTGGAATACACTGTGCCACCTGAATGTAATAGTGCTATACACTGAGCCCACCGAATATAATAGTGCTACATGCACTGTGCCCCCTGAACATAATAGTGCCATACACTGTGGCACCTGAATATAATAGTCCCACACACTGTGTCTCCTTATTACGTACCCCACACTGTGCTATAATGGTGTCACACACTGGGCTTTCTAAATATAATAGCGTCACACACCATCTCAAGTTAAAAAAAAAACAAAGAACAAATTCACACATCCCCATTGCCCCACTATCATCTAGCAATGCATGCCAGATCTGGCTCCTGCAGAACTATGCAGGTGGCACCATGATGTCATCATCACGCCACCTGCATTTTGGGAGAAAGCCCCTTGCAAGCTACAAAAAAGTTCAATAATACTTTGGTGAACACCAAGATAAAATTGTCAGACATATATAGTACAGCTACCATAATCAATTTATCTAAAGATCATTGAACCTTTATGAGAAGTTCTGGAGTGCACACCATGGTGTATATGTGTACCTCTTTCATCCTTGAATGAAATGGTGGTTTTCTTGTTGAAAAATGGCTCAGTAACTTACTTTTCCTAAGAAAGATTGAAGTTGTTCTGAAGCTGGGGTGAGTAAGCTGCGATGAGGCTGCTTTGATCACCAGAGGTGAGAATGTTGAGGCTTCCTCAAACAGCTGGTCGTGTGGGTGCTGGGAGTCCAATCTCTGCTAATCTCATATTGATGACCATATCCAGAGGGTAGGGTATCTATATGAAAATCCCAGAGAACACCTTTAAAATAGTTCAGCCCAGATAGAATATTACCAGTACTACAGATGAGTGACATTATCAAAAATTCTATTTGGCTGCCTCACCGAAGTTCACAAAGAAATTGGATTTGTTACGAATTACTTAGTTATAAAACACATTTTATTATATGTATCAATTACAGAGAACGGCAATTGCACCGCCCCCCTTTATCATTGAACCCCTGAGATGCCGCGTTCAAAGCTGATTGCGGCATCAGACAGTCACATTGAGGCCTTTCAGGTGTAAATCATGGGTTAATAACTAAAAATATATACTCACCTCATCCATTTGCTCACGGAGAGGCCGCCACAGCTGTCTTGATTGAAGAAAACGTGTCAAATCTCATGCGCTGACGTCATCATCACTCTGGCCAGGCGCAGTGATGTCACCACTGATGATGTCACTGCGTCCATCAAGCGTGATGATAGGGTGATGTCAAATGCGTAAGATTTGGCATGTTTTCTTCAATCAAGATGCTGCAACTGCTTCTCTGCAAGAAAATGGATGGAGTGAGTTTGCATTTTTTGTTTTTTTATCGCAATTTAAGGAAAATTTGATTTGTTACCATATAATTTCTCAGCAAAGTATTAAATGTTGGCCATTAAAATGTTGGCCATAAAATGACCATTAGAATGGTCTTCTGATGTATGGACTATTTGGTCTGCTGCAACATAAACCATGCTTACTTTGCTGCTCATAAATTGATACTGTGATATTGATGGACAGAGGTTTTCATTGTGAGACAAACCTTTTTTATGATTAACCATAACTGAGATGGTCAAATCCCCACCATCTTTCATTTTTACCAGGATATTTGAGCTCTAATAAGGCTGTTGTATAATGCTGAAAGCATCTGTCATGGTGGGAACTATTGAGATGCTGATCTCACGCAACCACTGTCCCTACCTACTTGCACGATCCTTCCTTGATTAAGTATTGGAGCCTATATGGGAAAGTATAATGGAGCAAAGAAATAATAAATGAATAATAAATCAGTGACAAATCAGCCAAAACCAAATAGAACCAAAGCTGAAACAGGCAATCCCGGTCAGACCAGGAGAGACAAAAATGCACAGAATTAGGAGACAGAAACCAGTAACCAAATCATGCCATAGTCAATATCAGGAGAATTAGACAGAACTAAAATCAGTAACTATACTATAAACAAAGCCAAGCCAGGAGTCGACACAAGGATGTCACGTCAGGGTCCAAAGTGTCAGGCAAAGGTTCAGCATCAAAATCCTAAGAAAAGTTCTAACAAACAATAGTTCAGGGCAGTATAGTAAGGCTAGTGTGTGGCTAGCAGTTGCCTGTTCAAAATAGTCCGTGCTACCGGTTATGTGATGCAGCCGGTGTCATGTGACCCCTGACATCACTATGCCGGACATGACGGTGTGACCACTCATGGTCTATCTCTCCTGCTGCCGCCAGCCCTCATGCAACAGCATCTATTCTGTTAAAAGCGACCTATCAGGTGATGTATGTTGCCCTATCTGAGAGCAGAATGGCATATGATAGAAGGATAGAAGCTAAGCTCTCTAGATTTATATGACTTGGAGCAGGATTTCTAAGTAAAAAGTAGAGGATTTTACAGGACTCCTATCAGAGACAATGAGAGTCCAGACTACCCACCCATACGCGAAAACAGTTCCCTGCATCAGAATGTGTACTGAAAAGGCTGTCAATCATCCTATGTGGGTGGCCTCAACAGAACTCTGTCTCTTCATAGAGTCCTGTCTTTTGCACAGAAATGCTGCTCTAGGAAAGGACACCATAAATCACTTGATTTCAGACCTCAAAACCTAATAATAAAATTATATGATTACTAGCTGGAGGACCCGGCTTCGCCCGGGTATATTTAATCTATTTCATTTAATGTTTGTGTGTGTGTCGTTAAAAGATATCGAGAATGACCTATACAGTGCCCGCCCCTTTAACAGTGACCTCCACAGCAGCCCGCCCCTTAACAGAAACATCCACAGTGCCCTCCCCTTTTAACCGTGACCTCCACAGCAGCTAAGGTGGCAGCTGTCTTCACCCCAGAAAGCTGAACCTCACCGGCCATTTCCCCACATGTGAAGCAGCACTCCTCGTCCCCATGAAGCCACACCACTAAACATGAGGCCACGCCCCTGGCTCTGTGAAGACACGGAGGAGAAGCTTTCTGAGTCTGTGAGCTACTGAAAGGGTGGACATCCCTGCGTCCATCCAGGCACTGCGCCGGATGGAGAACAGGTAGCCAGAAAACTGGACTGTCCAGCCTAAAGCCAGACATCTGGCCACCCTAACATCAGCCTGCCCCTAGAGTGGCCAGAGATCCGGTTTTAGGCTGAACAGTCTGGCTTTCAGACTCCCCGTCCACCGTCCGGCGCAGGACCTGGACGGACACAGGGATATCCACCCTTTCAGTAGCTCACGCTCAGACAGCTTCTCCTTCGTGTCGTCACGGAACCAGGGGGTGTGGTCTCATGTTTAGGGGTGTGGCTTCATGGGGACCGGTGGCACGGCCTCATGTTGGGGGGGGGGCTGGACAGTCTGACTTTCAGACTCCCTGTCCTCTGTCATGCACAGGGCCTGGATGGACACAGGGATGTCCTTTTGAATAGCGCACTCTCAGACAACAGCACTGTGCAGTCTAAGCATGAGCTGCAGGGAGAAAGTCACCCTCCCTCCCCTGCAGCTGACAGAAGTTGATTTTTACCTTCATTTTTTCAATCCTGGTCAGATGCTGCATGAAAGGGGCATGGCCTGATTGAGTCGGGGCGTGACTTAGTGGGACCTGGGTGTGGGACTTTTAAGTCCTTCTTTTGAGGGTGGCCTGAATTACAGGTCGATGCCATAGTAATTTAGGAGGAAAGTGGGTAGCAGTGGAAGAAAACATCTTTTATTACTAATGAACGGTAAATATGTGAAATTTACATTATATGAAGTAATGATTGATGAAGAGTTAGTCTAAAACATAAGGTATATTTATGGTAACCAGAATACCCCTTTTACAGTGTCATCCACAGCGCTCTGCCCCTTTAAAGCAGACCTACAGCAGTGAACTGGCTTGGTTGTTATGGAAACCTGGTGTGTGTGGAGACTAACTGCTTGTGAGCTTCTATTGGCTGATAAGGGTCATGTGACCAGGCTTCTATGGCTAATGCATTTTTTGGGAATATCTCAGAAACGGTACGTCCTGGAGAGCTGAGACCCATTCTAAAACCTTCCCGGACACCTGATGTACCTGTGTGCCAAATGTCGTGATTGTAGCTGCCACGGTGCGGATTCCTTTAGTGGACATACACACAAACACACACATACACACATACATATACTCTGCTTTATATATTAGATATAAAAAAATGCTAATGAAACACTCCAAGTGTCCAGGCCCCCTGGCGTTACTCGGCAAAAACTCCTCCTCTCTATAGCAGTTAGCCTGCCCAATATCCATGTGACGTGCCTATCTTCAGACATGATATCCACTGTGGGCAGTGGCATCGTTCAACCTAATACGCCTAGCAACACCGGGGTACCTGGGCACTTGAAAGTGGCAAATACTGCCCTGGGCACTTGCAAAGCTTATTTGCATATGGTTTAAACTTCGTTTTTGGAACATTGCAGCCATAGAAGTGGAGAAATAAGGTACCACATGTGATCTATGTGATGTGGTATTAACAGTTTAACATGACTGAAGTTGGTGGCAGACTCTCTTTAAAGATAATACAATCCTAACTAGTGCAAAATCATGTGCATTGTAATATAGTAGTTTGCTCAATTTCAATCTTTTGGTGTATGCTGTGTTACAGAACTTAAAAATTAAGACCCAAAATGTTTTCAACCCATCGAAAGTAAATTTTTAAGCTTAGCTTAGTTTTTTTTATAAAGTCTGACAATAATATAATGGAGGTTTGGCTGTTCAAGAGAAGTCTACTTTCCTCTTCCGTCAACTCTCTCTTTAATCACCCCATAAATTGTGTTTTATTATATTGTATATGACAAATGAAATATAATATTTATTGACTGGTATTTATTGCTAGGATTGTAAGAAGATTGTATCTTTTATATAACATCGTGCTACTAGGCTCAGGCTTCAAAATAGGCTGGCAAGTATAATATAAACCTCTCTGTCCTATATTGTTGTCACTCTGAAAGAAGTTTTAGTTTTTTCCACTGATGAATGGTACAAGCCGGTCCATTCAACACTGCTCAGTGTTATTAGTTGTGAAAGGAAAGGAAAAACAATATATTTTTAAAGGTGATAAATCATTCAATAACTATGGCCATCAAATATTGATTTGGGTATATTGAATAATATGTGCCTCTGGGGCATAAACTTGGCTCTTGAAGGTCAATCTTTTCATTTTAGACCAAGTTGACAGGTTCCATTTAAAAATGTTTTATTTGAGAAAGTCGACTGGGAAGTAATGGTGATTTCAGAAGACAAGTTGCATTTTTCAGTAGTGAAGCAAATTATTCACATGTATAGGACTACCATATTGCAACTGATGAAATGATTATTTATATGGCATTAACACTATACATCAACTTTAATAGAGCTGCTAAGCTGTAGTTTGGTGTTTAAACCAGAAAGATATTAAAATAACTATTATTTATTGAAATAGAATAATATAACTGTATTAACTTAAAGCATATTTGTCATTAAAATCTGCCAGTAACAACATTAAAACTGCATAGTAACACACATCCTTTTTTCCCAAATGTTTTAAATTTCTGACAGCAGATTTTTTATTCTATTTCCTGAACATGATAATGGGGGGCGGCCATCTTGCCTGAGCTGTTCTGGACAGCTTTTAGATAGCATTAAAGGGGTTGTCTGGGCTTTTAATATTGAAGACCTATCCTCAGGATAGGTCATCAATATCTGATAGGTTGGGGTCCAACCACCACGATCAGCTGTATAAGGAGACAGTGCATGCAGTGCACACATGACATCTCCCCAGGGGCGTAGCTAACGGCTCATGGGCCCGGGTGCAAGAGTTCAGCTTGGGCCCCCCTTCCCTCAGTGCTTTGTGTGTCTTCTTATGCAGCAGAAGGGTCTTTGGGCCCCCTCAGGCTCCTGGGCCCGGTAGCGACTGCTACCTCTGCACCCCCTATAGCTACACCCCTACATCTCCCATCGCTCTTCCTGCTCACCACCACTGTCTATGGCAAAGCTCTGCTGCTCGGAATAGGTCATCAATATTAAAATCCCGGACAACTCCTTTAAGAAAACTGCTTTACGGCAGCCCCATGGGCCATAGACACAATGGTCTGGAAGGGACCTCATTGACTTCTATGACCTGTGAGCTGTGCAGAGGTCAGGAGGGAGCTGGTAAGCTGTGATATCACCTATTGAGAATATTCGATCCTGTGTTGTATATACAAAGGTAATATAATTAGGCTGCAATGTTAACCAGATAACTGCAGTAAAGTGATCTGTACAGAATGTGAAGTAGTATCTATTTTTAAGCTTAGTGACCAGTGTGAAAACTGCAGGATTTATGGTTTTTATTTAAATATTTATATTGACATGAAAAATTAAAAAAAACATCACCAAAAGTTCTTTAAAAAACATGTTTAACATAAAACATGATTTAAACAATAGGTCATTTTCTAAAGACACATTCCCTTTAAGAAAGGATCCATGCACATATGGTTGTATAAGGATACATTTTTATTACATAAAATCTTAAATAGATAGATAACTAAATATGAGATAGATAGATAGATAGATAGATAGATAGATAGATAGATAGATAGATAGATAGATCAATCCCTGACTTCTTATTGGTACTGCTTGTCCAGTGGTGGGCGTAGTGGTTCGGTCATTACTCGTGATGAGCGAATCGAAGCGGCAATATTCTTGATTCGCACGAATATTGCCCGCTTCGGCTCGGCTCGGCATCCCGAGGCAGCGCGGACTCGTGACTATTCGTGCGTCACTGCAAGTTTGAAATGCCCGTTTTTTTCAGCCAATCAGCATCAAGGGAAGCCTGTGGGAACGCCTGCTGTGATGTAACAGCCCCTATACCTCCCCAGCAGTGATTGGCTGGCAGTGACATGTGACCTAAATTTACATAAGGTAGGGACCTGCAGCATCAGCCTCATTGTGCTTTGGGAAGGAGAAGAGACAGACAGTGTTAGCTAGTGTAGTGTTGCACGATATATCGAAAACTCGGTGCGGTTTCGGTACCTAGTGCGGTACCGAAGCTCGATACCGAGTTTTCTTGCCGTCCGATACATAGAACATGGCGCGCGCATCATTTTAATGCGGTTGCCATGTTCTAATATCTGCTGCGCTGCCAGGGCCGGATTATAATTGGAGCACCTGGAGCTACTGCTCCAGGCCCCCGCTCCAATGATTTCATGGGGGGCCCCGCGCCCCCCTCAGACCTCAGATCAGCCCACCCAGCCACTTTAAAAAAAGCATACTTACCTGTTCTGGCCGCCGCTGTCCTCAGGTTCCGCGCTCCACTGTGTTCCCTGCCGGCGCGCATTATGACCTGACGCAGCGTCAGGTCATAGTGCGCGCCGGCAGGGAACACAGTGGAGCGGGGAGCCTGAGGACAGCGGCGGCCAGAACAGGTAAGTAAGCTTTTTTTAAAGTGGCTGGGTGGGCTGATCTGAGGTCTGAGGGGGGCCACAAGACGCTGGTCTGAGGGGGGCACAAGACGCTGACCTGAGGTCTGATGGGGGCACATTGTGTTGATCTGAGGTCTGAGAGGGGCCACAAGACGCTACCTGAGGTCTGATGGGGGCACATTGTGTTGATCTGAGGTCTGATGGGGGCACAAGACGCTGATCTGAGGTCTGATGGGGGCACAAGACGCTGACCTGAGGTCTGATGGGGGCACAAGACGCTGACCTGAGGTCTGATGGGGGCACAAGACGCTGACCTGAGGTCTGATGGGGGCACAAGACGCTGACCTGAGGTCTGATGGGGGCACATTGTGTTGATCTGAGGTCTGATGGGGGCACAAGATGCTGATCTGAGGTCTGATGGGGGCACAAGATGCTGATCTGAGGTCTGATGGGGGCACAAGACGCTGACCTGAGGTCTGATGGGGGTACAAGATGCTGACCTGAGGTCTGATGGGGGCACAAGACGCTGACCTGAGGTCTGATGGGGGCACAAGACGCTGACCTGAGGTCTGATGGAGGCACAAGACGCTGACCTGAGCTCTGATGGGGGCACATTGTGTTGATCTGAGGTCTGATGGGGGCACACGACGCTGATCTGAGGTCTGATGGGGGCACAAGACGCTGACCTGAGGTCTGATGGGGGAACAAGACGCTGATTTGAGGTCTGATGGGGGCACAATGTGTTGATCTGAGTTTTATTATCCCTGTACAGTGACATCACTGTGTGTATTATCCCTGGACTTTGACATCACTGTGTTTATTATCCCTGTACTGTGACATCACTGTGTGTATTATCCCTGGACTTTGACATCACTGTGTTTATTATCCCTGTACGGTGACATCACTGTGTTTATTATCTCTGTACTGTGACATCACTGTGTTTATTATCCCTGTACAGTGACATCGCTGTGTGTATTATCCCAGTGCAGGAAGAGGTAAGTGGTCTGTGTTTGTGTGTTTGTTTTCTGTTTTTCAGGGTCGTGAATGCAGAGGACTACGTCGGATTCGGTGGACTACGTCGGACCAGCTTTTTTTTTTAATAAAATGGTCCAACAGGGGTCTGGGGGAGTATTTATTTCAATAAAATGTTTTATACTTGTGTGTGTGTATTTTTTTTTTACAATACTACAGTTTTAGTAATTACGGCTATCTACAGACGGCCCTGATTACTAATACTGGGCTTAGTGCTTGCCGGTATGGCAGGCCAGCACTAACCCGGTGCCGGGAAGAGCCGGGTACCCGCAGGACCGGACCTTCTAAATTGAGGGTCTGGCTCTGGGGCAGCTGCAGGCTTGTACCATTAGGCTGGGAAGGGCCAATAACCGTGTCCCTTCCCACCCTGGTAGTGCCAGGCTGCCGCTGCTGGTTGTATCTGGCTGGCGAAGGAAAAAAGGGGGGGACCCCACGCCATTTTTTTTTAAATTATTAAATTATTTTTAAGGTAATAGATGTTGGGGTTAGTGCTGGCCTGCCATACCGGCAAGCACTAAGCCCAGTATTAGTAATCAGGGCCATCAGTAGATAGCCGTGATTACTAAAACTGTAGTATTGTAAAAAAAATACACACACACAAGTATAAAACATTTTATTGAAATAAACACTCCCCCAGACCCCTGTTTGACCATTTTATTAAAAAAAAAGCTGGTCCGACGTAGTTCTCAAAATCTGACGTAGTCATCTGCATTTACGACCCTGAAAAATAAAAAACAAACACACAAACACAGACCACTTACCTCTTCCTGCACTGGGATAATACACACAGCGATGTCACTGTACAGGGATAATAAACACAGTGATGTCACAGTACAGGGATAATAAACACAGTGATGTCACAGTACAGGGATAATAAACACAGAGATGTCACAGTACAGGGATAACAAACACAGTGATGTCACAGTACAGAGATAATAAACACAGTAATGTCACCGTACAGGGATAATAAACACAGTGATGTCACTGTACAGAGATAATAAACACAGTGATGTCACAGTACAGAGAAAATAAACACAGTGATGTCACCGTACAGGGATAATAAACACAGTGATGTCAAAGTCCAGGGATAATACACACAGTGATGTCACAGTACAGGGATAACAAACACAATGATGTCACAGTACAGGGATAATAAACGCAGTGATGTCACTGTACAGGGATAATAAACACAGTGATGTCACAGTGCAGGGATAATAAACACTGCGATGTCACAGTCCAGGGATAATAAGCACAGTGATGTCACAGTACACCTGTGCAAACAAGGCCTGGGGGACCAAGATAAGGCTAGGGGCTACACTGAAAAGGGCCAGTGGTGCACAGATAAGGGGTAAGGGGCAGGGTCACAAGCAAGGTTTTGTGGGGGAAGGGGGGTGAGGGGGTGCACAGATAAGGGCCAGGGTGGCGCACACAGGGGGCAGCAGAGACAAGAATCAGAGAGGCGCAGACAAAGAGGGAGTGGGGCACAGATAAGGGCCCAGGGACGCAGACCAGGAAGAGGCGTACAAAGACAAGGGCCAGATCCCAGGGGTGCAGACAGGGGCCAGGTAGGCACAGCCAAAGGGGTGCAGATAAGAGCCAGGGGCTGCATTGAAAGGGTCAGGGTGGTGCACAGAGCAGGGTCAAAAGCAAGGTCTGGGGGGGTGAGGGGCGCACAGATAAGGGCCAGGGTGGCATTAATAGGTTCTTCTTTATTTTGGAGAGGTATCGTATCAGTATCGAGTATCGTGATACTTTTGTACGTATCGGTATTGAACTCAAAATTCTGGTATCGTGACAACCCTAGTAACTTGCTTCACTTTTAACTACCTCACCCCCCAACACCTGTGTCTTGCCATTGTCCACCACCTCCTCAGACAACACTGGTAAATCCCCACTGTCAGCACACTGAGACTGCAAAAGGTCTTGCGAATTGGGGCAGAGAATGTTCTGGGGTAGCACATCAGAGAAGGGGTGACTATGGGGTTCCAGGGAGTATGTGACCACATGAAATCTCCATCCAAAAAGTTATACTGAGGCTCACCACCATGCTTTACACTGCAATCTTATTGAAAGACAGACAATCAGGGGTTCACCGCCAGGTTGTGAGGCAGCATTTTTAAGTGGGTCACCATTACCGTGTCCCTGAAAATTGCCTTGGGGTCATCACCAGACTATTGGCCAGATTTAGAAAAAATGGTGCAATTAGGGAGCCTCAGGGGCATCCCTACATGTTGCCCCTGGTGTTTCCTATCCATTTCCAAGGTGTTTCCATCTTTTTCTGAGGTTTTCACATGTTGGGGCAAACTTGACTGTGCAGAACCTTTGGCCCCTGCAAAAATATTCGGGTCTCCCATAGACTTTAATGGGATTCGTGATTCGGCTCGAACCCACGAATCCCGCTGAAAATTCGGGCCGAATCCCCGAATATTTTAGGATTCGCTCAACTCTAGTCATTACCTGTTCTATGTGCAAGCCAAGCAAAATGGCTGTTACAATCCTATTTGCTTATAGATGGTTGCCTCCACTGTCAGAGAAAGTTGTATGATCACTTATTTAAATGGTAGATATAAGTAGTAAAGATTATAGAAGTTTTCAAAAATTCAATTCAACAGTTTGCCAATTTTTTTCAAGAATTTCACTTTGTTCCAAATAAATTCATCACTTATCAGCTATATCATGGCCTACAGGGAGAATATAAATCACTGTGCATTGAAGCAACATGCATAACTAGTACTTTCTGCTAGTCCTTTCCTTTTGGTAGTGAAACAGTTACCATGACAGGCAGGTGGGCACCCCAATAACAGTTGAATTAGACAGGTTATTCACCCCAATTTGAGAATCAAGCCCTAATAAAATTGCCTATGTAATAAATAAGGCGGACACCCCTCTATAAGTAAACAAGACAGGCTATTCACGCCAATTCGAGAATCAAGATATAATAGACTTTTTATCTATTAAAAATGTGGAAAACCAAACCACAGTAGAAGTAGACAGCTTATTCACCCCAATTTGAGAATCAAGGCCTAATAGAATTGCTTATCTATTAAACAAGGAGGACACTGTTCAATTAGATAGCTCTGTGCCCTACACAGGGATTGATACAAACAGCTTCAGATTGCATTCCCTGCACTGTCCCTCCAGTCTCCCTATGATCTCCCTACAGTGTGTAAAAACTCTCCCTACGATCTCCCTACACTGTCCCTACACTTTCCCTATCCAACATTCCACAATTAAAAGCTTTTAGCAACACTGTTCCTAGCGCTTGTCATATCTCTCCCTAAGTTCAGCTCACAGTGAAATGGCGGAGGACACGCGAGATGAGACTTTTAAAGGGCTTTGACATCAAAGGGGCTAGCTAGCTGCTGTTTGGCTGTCTGCAAGTCATTATGGATGATCTTGTGTTCCCGGGCTTCTTACTTTCACTTTTGTAATACATGTAGCAACCATTTTGTCTGGAGGTACTAACTTTAAAGTCTAACTTGTCTATTTGTCTGTACAATTCTAATAACTCTCTCAACCCCAACTTGAAAAAGTAGTTTGCCTTATATTTCTTGTCTGATGGTCCACGCTCTGAATACTTTAACTTCTACTCCTCTCCAACAATACCCAAGAGCAGCAGTTATGCTTTCACTCATATCAGCCCTCCAAACCACAAACATATCACATTTAGAGTTTTTTACATAATGTACTGTAGCTTACACATTATGTGGGTGGTGTAAAGTAGAAATGACTTAGTTGCCCATAGCAACCAATCAGATTCCTCCTTTCATTTTCCCACAGGAGCTCTGAAAAATGAAAGGTGGAGTCTGATTGGCTACTATGGGCAACTAAACCTGTTTTCCTGTGCACCAGTTTTGATCAATGTCCGCCAATATCTTCTACTGAATGATATCACCTTTTGATACCCTCCAGTGATCTGACATTAGAGATATCTACATAATAACTACTTCAATATCCCACTATCCATAATAAATTGATCACTAAGCTAAAATCAGTGAGGTCAAGTAACAATTCTAAGCTTATTATATTATTTTATTAGCGTTCTTCAAGAAATATGTCTTTGGAGCATCTAAGCTACCAACATTTCTTTAAGATTGTGCTTTTAGTGGTGACTTGACATACTGAGCAGCTCATTGTCAGCTGACACATTAATGAAACAGATCCAACCTCAGTTTATTAAAGACATACAGTTCTAAATCAGATTTTATTGCACCACTTTCTACCATCATCCCTGATACTGAACAGAACCCACGGCTTGATTTAGCATGAAATCTTTAATGTCTGTCTCAGAAAACCGAAAGAACCTCTTTGCAATTGTCTGTATCCCCATTATTTTAGTCCGCATAAAATGCATCTCTGTTTCAATCAGTTCGTTTAAAAAGACTATAAATACAATAAGTATGGTGTGGCCTAGTAATCTTCAAGATCTGTTTGACTGAGGCATCATTTACCTCTGTGTAATTCCTGCCACACAATTTCACAATATGTAATGGTTATGACAGGTTCATTGGCTAAAACAATTCAGTCATTTGGTTTCCAAGCTACTGTGCAGGTTTTTCCACCAGAGTAGAGACCAGATTAATACATCCCGTAACCTAAAGAAGATCAGGCTTATAATTGGTTCACATATGTAGAAATGTTTTATACCATTTCTCTTTTATTTTTGTTATAGTTCTTTTAAACCGTAATATTAAAAAAGGTATTGACTTGAGTGGCAATCTTTCAAGTAAACTCTTTTGCCCTGATTTTTAGTATCTATTGATTCCCACATTGAAATTTATGGTGCATTACACAATGCTCCCTGCTGAGCCTCTCATCAGATCTTGACTGCCTGGTCACTAGGAAACAAGGCTTGAATAGTGGATAACCCTGTGGCTATCGCTAACTAAGGCATAGTAAACATGGACAATGTACTCTTCAAAGTGCATTGCTCTAGCAGAAGAAAAATTATAAGCAGACAACAATTTGTAAAAAGGCAATATTTTCTTTTATAATTTGCCAAGGCTTTGACTTTGTCATGGGGCAATGAATCAGAAATAGATTGTTTTATGTCTAGGGGCAACTGTATATGGGCCATCTGTTTGGGCGTTTTACTTTTTTTCATATTGACTGTAAAATGTCTAAATGCATTTATTTAAGGGCTTTAAAGTGTCAAACAAAGAATCTTTTGAGGAAAATTAACACAGCCACATACAATGGCCTAAAGACCAAATATTACTTCTGTACTCTTCTGTATACACAGGGGGCTGCATACTGGAGTTATATATTGTAACTGTATTGATCAGACTTTAAAACACGAGAATGTTAAAACTAGTGATAACTAGACTAAAAACTAAATAAAATTAAAAAAAGTTTATTAAGAAAAAAAGCAAACCTTAAATTTAGAATTCTGTGCCTACCCACCAGTACGGGAACCTTTAGGGCAGTGATCTATCAAGTTGTGACTGTTTCAAACTGTTGTGCTGGCTACAGCATCTATCACTCCCAGACTTACTGCACTCTTAACAAAAGAACCAAGAAACAATAATTTTCAATTAAGAAACCTGGAGGAGACTTGAAGACTTGATTTATGGTGCATGACTAATTATCGAATAGCTGGCCTAATGAAAATTAAGCTGCTGGTTACAAGAAAGATTTAACTTTATTTTCTCCAAGAAAACTTGATAGGACATAAAATAATCTATTCTTGCTTTATGATGTTCTGAATTATGAGGCAAAAGCTAATTAACTTTCCATTCACACAATGCACCAATAGATCATTGAGATTTGCAGCAGAGGAATAATATTTTGAGAAAATATATGGGTGTTGCATTTTATTAATTTCTATGTAAATAGCAAATCAATTTACCTAATATATTTAATGGTTTGATATAAAGTAATACTTAAATGTGCTGTTGTATTTCTGTTTCAAAGTCTAGTTATAAGTCACAGTAGACCTGTGGTTGCCAGAACAAAATGTCGTAAGTAAGAAACAAAATTATACCATTAGCCAAAGCAGTCAGTCTAAATAAAATGGAACGCTTATTACATCGCTGCTGTTATGAAGTCTGACAGCGAGGAAAGCCACACAGGTTAATAATCAGTAATTCAAGTCATTAATGGAGAAATTGTCCTGTATAAGGGTGGCAAAATCTATCCTGGCAAAGGTATAATGATATACCTAAGACTTGTAAGTTTCAAAGAGGTCCCATTGCAGAGTGAAAGACATTATTAACATGCAACAGTTATTTTTCCTCTCGATTAAGTAACACCAGCATTTTCTGCTGCACTGTGCGGATTTTCATCACTCATATCAGTCCTCAATGGGGATTCACAGTCTCAACCACAGAAATACTCATAAGGGACAATTTTATAGGTCAGCTAACTCATCGATACGTTTTAGTCGGCAGGGTGAGACCCACACAGAAATGGAGAGAATGTACAACGCCATGAAGATGTTGGCTTTGGTCATATTTCAACTCTGGACCTAAGTGATGCCAGGCAGCAATACTAACCAATGGGTCACCATACTTGGACTGCTACTTGTGATATCAATTGGCAATACTTGTTTTCTATGGCTGACTATGCATGCTAGTTAGATGTGGCTGACCCCTCATCTCTCCCAACCCCTTAGAAACATCTTGTGCCTGGATGGGCCAGAAATTCTTCTTTTAGCAAAAAAAAAAGTAAAATCGTCCTTTAAATGGAACTCCAGTTTAGACATTCTTTGCTAAGACTTTTGGTTTTGATGTCAATGATTTGTCAAATGAAGATTAGTGGAACAACGCCAGTTGATCACAAGAACTGGACGTCACCTGTATCAGTTGCCTTTCCTGGAAAGTAATAGTGTCCCCGATTAGTCAGAAACCTCTAGGACTTACAATAGGGCAAAACTGTGTAACAACCAGATTGCTGCAAGAATAACATCATGAAGCATGTATCAACACTGGCAGGTAAAATAAAATGGAAGTAAATTCACTGATCGATGACAGGAATCAAATGATGACAGCACAGACAGATGAAGGAGATGGAAGACTGGCAAGGGAGTAGACAGAAGATAGCAATGTTACAGTATACATATTGACAGCAGAGGAATGTAGGTGAAAAGGAATAAATAATACTGATATAATTTGATCCTAGTAACATAGTAACATAGTTTATAAGGCCGAAAAAAGACATCTGTCCATCCAGTTAGGCCCGCTATCCTGCAAATTGATCCAGAGGAAGGCAAAAAAAACCCTGTGAGGTAGAAGCTAATTTTCCAAACTTTAAGGGGAAAAAATTCCTTTCTGACTCCAATCAGGCAATCAGAATAACTCCCTGGATCAACTCCCCATCTCTAGTAGCTATAACTAGTGATGATCGAGCACCCAGATGTTCGGGTGCTCGTGTGCTGTGGCTGAACACTAGGTGGTGCTCGAGTACTCGGCCGAGCACCCGAGTACAATGGAAGTCAATGGGAGAAGACTAGAGATGAGCGAGCACTGAAATGCTCGGGTGCTTGTTATTCGAGTCGAACTTTTCCCGATGCTCGGGTGCTTGTTTCGAATAACAAACCCCATTGAAGTCAATGGGAGACTCGAGCATTTTTGCAGGGGACCAAGGCTCTGCCTAGGGAAGGCTGGGTGAAAACCTGGAAACCTCAGAAAATGATGGAAACACCACGGAAATGGACAGGAAACAGCAGGGGCAGCATGCATGGATGCCTCTGAGGCTGCTATTCCCACCATTACCAAAAATCTCCTAGTGGGCATGTGTGGTATCGATTCTTCTCAGTTTACAAATCGTATATGTCCCCTATCTGGACATATATTTCCTGGCTTTTTCGCCACGGAAAAGGAAAAAGAGCTTGCTCTGGCCAGGGAGTGTCTTCCTACTGCAGCTAAGGGGACGTGTCCATGCTCTGCCTATCACAGGTCAGGAGGCAATTAAAAGAAGAACAAAAAAACATCATACAATATCTAATACGTCCC
>ONZH01003057.1:0-56658 GCA_900303285.1 Rhinella marina
AAAGCCCCAAAACAAAGGGCATGGTAATGCCAGGCTGCAACTGCTTTATCGTTTCTGACTGGTTATGGAAAATAAGGACAACCCCACGTTTTGCTTTTAAAATCATTCTGAAAAATATGTGGAGTCATCAAAAAAACAAACATTAGTGAAGAATCCTGTGCTGCCTCTTCTCAGGATGGAAAGCTGATGAAGCTCACAGGTCAGATGGACTCCAGTAACACGGGGTCTTTTATAAGAACAATTGGAGTTTTGTTGGGGAATTTTTTTACACCAAAAATTTGTTATTTTTGTATTTTTCGCCCTATAAGACGCACCGGCCCAAAAGACGCACCTAGGTTTTAGAGAAGGACAACAAAAATATTTTTCATTAGACCTCTGGTCAGACCAGCAATCAGACCCTCAATGTTAATCAGACCTCAGCTAACAGCCCTAAAAAGACCCCCAATATTGATAAGATCCCAATAAGACCTCAGATCAGAGCCCAATGTGAATAACCCCCAATCAGATCTCAGATTAGACCCCAATATGAATAACCCCCAATCAGACCTCAGATAAGAGCCCCATGCCTCTCATCAGCCCCTATATGCCTCCTATCAGCCCCCCCAGCAGCCTCATAGCCCCCAGCCATATGTCAGCCATATATTAGCATTTTTCCCATAAGACACAGGGGCATTTTCCCCCCATTTTATGGGGGAAAAAAGTGCGTCTTATGGGGCGAAAAATACGGTATATTCATTGAACGGATTTCTCCAAGCCTCATGAATGGAACTGATTCTCAGCTGCCGATAATTCCCCAATAAAATCTACAGAGTTTGAAGGTGGCGTAATAGCACAATATAAAGCTGTGTCCACGTCCTGTGCTATGGTCATAGAGTGTGGGCTCAGCATGAGGCTTCAGAAAAAGAAGCTGACAGCTACTATATGTAAAGGTCGAGAGAAGGAACAGAAAACGGGAAGATGTGGAAAAATCCTACCTCTGTGAAAGGTGACAGAAATAATACTAAAGTATACTAATCATGAGAATGACAATAGGAAAACCAGCCCAGCAATAGCACACTCACTACCAGACTTGGCACCAGCTGCCAGACCAGGCAAGGAGCAGGAATCTTACCCTACGACGTCCCACCCTATCTGGACTCTCTCACCACTTGGATTTAGCATCCTTATATATTAGAGCAGTGAAATCCCAGCAGGCAAAGGGACCTGGTCTTTTTTTTTTATTAAAAAAGGCCTTATTCTAGTGGCAAGAGGGATCTGGTCCTTTAGCCCACTAGGATTTAGCACCCTTATATAGAGCGGGCTAAATCCTAGTGGGCAGAGGGACCTGGTAATTTCTGTCAAAACAGGCTGCATTCTAGTGAGCAGAGGGTCCTGGTCCTTTCTGTCAAAACAGGCTGTATTCTAGTGGCCAGAGGGTCCTGGTCCTTTCTGTGAAAACAGGCTGTATTCTAGTGGTCAGAGGGACCTGGTCCTTTCTGTGAAAACAGGCTGTATTCTGGTGGACAGAGGGACCTGGTCCTTTAGCCCACTAGGATTTAGCATCTTATATAGAGCGGGCTAAATCCTAGTGGGCAGAGGGACCTGGTACTTTCTGTCAAAACAGGCTCTGTTCTAGTGGGCAGAGGGACCTGGTCCTTTAGCCCCCTAGGATTTAGCATCCTTATATAGAGCGGGCAAAATCCTAGTGGGCAGAGGGACCTGGTCCTTTCTGTCAAAACAAGCTCTATACTTGTGAGCAGAGGGTCCTGGTCCTTTCTGTGAAAACAGGCTGTATTCTAGTGGCCAGAGGGACCTGGTCCTTTCTGTGAAAACAGGCTGTATTCCAGTGGACAGAGGGACCTGGTCCTTTAGCCCACTAGGATTTAGCATCCTTATATAGAGCAGGCTAAATCCTAGTGGGCAGAGGGACCTGGTCCTTTCTGTGAAAACAGGCTGTATTCTAGTGGGCAGAGGGACCTGGTCCTTTAGCCCACTAGGATTTAGCATCCTTATATAGAGCAGGCTAAATCCTAGTGGGCAGAGGGACCTGGTCCTTTCTGTCAAAACAGGCTTTACCCTAGGGGGCAGAGGGACCTGTTGCTTTTGCCGAAAACAGTCTGTATTTTAGTTAGGCTACTAGTTTTAAGCCATATGTGCACTATTATGTTTGTTTGTTTTTTGTGTTTAAAAAAAAAAAATCAGACAAATGCCACCTTCCGTTTTTTTTGTAACAATGGGGAAAAAATGACTTCCTGCCGTTTACAATCGTGCTTGGATGAATAACGGTGACATCACATTGATCACTTATGTGTCGCTGTAGCCAATCACTGTTCTCAGGTTTCAGAGCGACAGCGCTGCAGTGGCAGGGCAGGGATGAGGGAATGTTTTTGCATGAATTTTCTGCCTTTCCTGCCCATGTGTATTTTTTTTTGTCAATTGTTGGGAAAACCTCTTTAGTTCATTAAAAAAAATAATTCAACCCTGGACTTAGGATTTAGCATTCTTTTATAGAGTGGGCTAAATCCTAGTGGGCAGAGGGACCAGGTCCTTTAGCCCCCTAGGATTTAACATTCTTATATAGAGTAGGCTAAATCCTAGTGGGCAGAGGAACCAGGTCCTTTAGCCCACTAGGATTTAGACTCAACCGTAAAGTCAACTAACTATAACTGGTCCCCACCCTTCCTGCAGGAAGTAGGACTAGCCCACTTCTCCCCAGAGGAGGGTTAGAATGGAATGGAGAGCTCCATTCTACATAAGTACAGCTCTATATAAACCAATACAATAAATGGGGCCCAGTGTACTAAAACTAGCACACTGAATGAGGGCCCTCTAACAATATAACCCAAAGAAACAACACTATTCCATCAAATATAAAACTGATATTTTATTAAATTGCCATTAAAATATACACATAAATACTGGTAGCCAAGCACCATAGCAGGTGAGCACTAATACATAACAGCCAAGGTGGTTAAACATGCAAACATTTCCATACAGGGCAAATGTGCAGGAATACAATGATACAAAAAATAAATAAAGTGCTAGTGCCACATTTCATATTATATCCGCACATAAAGCCCATGGACGATGCATAGTGCATAAAATTACATAATACATATATCAAAACCACATGTTACCGGACCATGGCAAGCTGCTATCCCTTGGGAGCACAGGAGCCCGGGCTCCACGGCAGTGGACGCCGCCTCCGGGCACTTCCAACGGCTAATTTACATATGGTTTAAACTACGTTTTTGCAGCTTCTACAAGTCACAAGAAAGCGCCACAGGTACCATTAGATTTGTGATTAGGTGTGCTGTGGGGCTATGTCAGTGCTTTATAGGGGCATATGGAGGTGACAGACTCTCTTTAACGTTGTAGTGTAGCCGGCACAAAATGTAAATATATATCCTATAGAACAATAGTGGGCTATAGTAACGTTGTTTCTGATCAGATTCTTATTGTAATTATAATGAAGACAAGATGTAGCCGGCACAAAATATTGATATAGTTCCTATAGAACAGTTCTTGCCGTCCTATTTGCTTATAGTATATGAAGATGTTATACTGGACTTATTTTTTTGATAGTACATTACCCCTCCGTTCGTTGGTGGGTCCGGTGGGGAGCAGTGTCAATTCACCAGCTCCGTCAGTGCGCAGGCTTTGGTGTAGTGGCTGACAGCACGAGGACGCTGGCCGTTGTATTGCGCGCGCCTCCTCTCCTCCGCTGTAATGATGGAGTGGTGCGATGCTGACCGTGGCATCCCACGTGATCGCTCTTTGCTAAGTTTTGTAATCCTTTGCAGTACTTTGTTTCTTCTCTCCTTAGTCCTGTAATGGACTGAAATAGATTTGAATATACAGTCTTTTGTGTCAGATGGGGGAGAGTAATTTAGATTGCCAGTTAGTCCTCCTATCACCAAACGCGTTTCAGGGCTACGCTTGCCCCTTCCTCAGTGGTATGTGAACTCTTTTTAATTGTCTGGCACTTTTATAGCGTTTTTAATTGAACCCCTCCCATTTTTCTGGGGGTTTGATGTCATCTCTGGATTTGATTATCCTGTGAATTGGGCTTCTACCCTTTTTTAGATATAGTAATATTAAAATAATGAGTACACAGAAATACAAAAAATGTACAAGCAAGAGATGAAAGAATATATAAGCAAAAATATATATACGCAAAAAATCAATACATAAACAATGGGGTACAATTATAACATACTATTATAAAAATAATGCTAAAAGTGATGATAGTGATGTATCTATCTGCTTTAGTATGTATATAGCGATTATATTGTTCCAGTGTTTTACTGTCTATGTTCACACATTATTCTTGTCTGCATATATATATACTAAAATCAACGTAATGGGATGCATTCTATTATAAAATGAATATTCAAGGTAAGTATATATGTCTTTGTGTACATGTAATTCAATGCACTTAACTTCATATTTCTTCTTTTTGTTTTTATTGTTATTTTTATTTTTATTTCCATTTTTATTTTCATTTATATTTGTTTTCAGGGGAGTATGGATGCAAGTGGATAAGTATGCAAGTGGATAGGAATATGGATGGAAGCGAATAGAATACAGGTATGTATTACATGCATTTTTGCTTATGTTCCTTCTTTTTATATTTATTTATATTTTTATTTTTAGGAGAGTATGAATGCAGGTGGATGAGGATGCAGGTGGATGTGGATACAGTTGGGTGGAAATTTGAGTGACGTATGGGGATGGGGGCCCCCCGAGGAGGGGAGATCAAAGTTCTGGTAATTAAACAGCCCGTCTTTGATGTCTCGTCCTCTAAGGGCACCCATGCCAGGTCTACAGGAAACCGAATATTTCCATATCTGCGTTGAGTCCATTTGAGACTATGGTGTCGAATTCAAAGATTTTCCTTGATTCCAGCCGGGACATATTCTTAATATGATCACCACCCCTCCATTGCTTGGGAACTCTCTCTAGGGCTATGAAGGTAAGGTCTTTCAGACTTTGATTGTGGTATGCTTTAAAATGTTTTGAGACAGTGTGTAATTCGTAACCCTTTCTTATATTATTGATATGTTCCGCGATCCTCTTTTTTAATGGTCTTTTAGTTCTTCCAATGTACTGTTTATCGCAAGTACACTGGAGTAAATAGATGACATCTGTTGAGTTGCAGGTTAAACACTCATTGATGTCATGACTGTATGTATTTTTGTGGAGGTTACCTTCTCTATTTTTCTTGGGAATTTTGTGGCTCTGCAGTTAATGCATGTTCCGCATCTGAAGAAACCTTTTATGTTTAACCACGTTTTTTTATCTTTTGTTTCTCTATTTTTAACCGTGGGGGCAATTTTAATACCTAAATTAGGAACCTTTGTATACACTATGGATGGGGTTGTAGGTATAATTGAACCTATTGTTTTGTCTTTGGTCAAAATTGACCAGTGTTTTTTGATTATCCGTTCTATTATTTTATACTGTGCGTTGAATGGTAATATTATTCGCAAGTTGTCATTATATTCAACAGCTTGAACTTCTTTTGGTTTGAAAAATAACTCCCTATCCATATTTTTGACCTTATTTAGGGATCTCTCTAATGTAGTTGCTGGATATTCTTTTTTAATGAAGTATTCTCTCATTGTTTCTGCCTCTTCTTCAAATTTTTCTGTTTCGGTACAGTTTCTTTTAATTCTTCTGAATTGGCTCGTTGGTACATTTAGGAGCCACCGCAGTAGGTGGCAGCTCTTAAAAGGAATATAGCTATTCTTCATTACGTCCTTCTGAAATGTGTTGCAAATTATCTTGTTGCAGATGTTCACACATAAATCCAGGAATTCTACTTTATTATTACTGAAGTTGGTGGTGAATGTAAGATTATAATCATTGTAGTTTAAGGTGTCCAAAAAAGTTATTAATTGTTCTTCTGTGTCTTTCCATATGAAAATAATGTCATCTATATACCTACGCCAGAGGACCAGACTCACCCCCATTTTGGGTAATATGGTGTCCTTTTCCCACTGTGCCATAAAAATATTGGCATAACTGGGGGCGAATCTGGTCCCCATGGCGGTTCCTTGTAGCTGGATGTAATAGTCCGAATTAAAATAATTGTGGGTCAGAATAAAATGGATACCTTCAAAGATGAATTCTATTTGTTTGTCTGGGAATGTGTGGTTCTCTGTGACACACAATCCCAGACAAACAAATAGAGAGATCCCTAAATAAGGTCAAAAATATGGATAGGGAGTTATTTTTCAAACCAAAACCAAAAGAAGTTCAAGCTGTTGAATATAATGACAACTTGCGAATAATATTACCATTCAACGCACAGTATAAAATAATAGAACGGATAATCAAAAAACACTGGTCAATTTTGACCAAAGGCAAAACAATAGGTTCAATTATACCTACAACCCCATCCATAGTGTATACAAAGGCTCCTAATTTAGATATTAAAATTGCCCCCACGGTTAAAAATAGAGAAACAAAAGATAAAAAAACGTGGTTAAACATAAAAGGTTTCTTCAGATGCGGAACATGCATTAACTGCAGAGCCACAAAATTCCCAAGAAAAATAGAGAAGGTAACCTCCACAAAAATTACATACAGTCATGACATCAATGAGTGTTTAACCTGCAACTCAACAGATGTCATCTATTTACTCCAGTGTACTTGCGATAAACAGTACATTGGAAGAACTAAAAGACCATTAAAAAAGAGGATCGCGGAACATATCAATAATATAAGAAAGGGTTACGAATTACACACTGTCTCAAAACATTTTAAAGAATACCACAATCAAAGTACAAAAGACCTTAACTTCATAGCCCTAGAGAGAGTTCCCAAACAATGGAGGGGTGGTGATCATATTAAGAATATGTTCTGGCTGGAATCAAGGAAGATCTTTGAATTCGACACCATAGTCCCAAATGGACTCAACGCGGATATGGAAATATTCGGTTTCCTGTAGACCTGGGATGGGTGCCCTTAGAGGACGAGACATCAAAGACCGGCTGTTTAATTACCAGCACTTTGATCTCCCCTCCTCGGGAGGCCCCCATCGCCATACCTCACTCAAATTTTCACCCAACTGTATCCACATCCACCTGCATCCTCATCCACCTGCATTCATACTCTCCTAAAAATAAAAATATAAATAAATATAAAAAGAAGGAACATAAGCAAAAATGCATGTAATACATACCTGTATTCTATCCGCTTCCATCCATATTCCTATCCACTTGCATCCTTATCCACTTTTTATTTTTATTTCCATTTTTATTTTCATTTATATTTGTTTTCAGGGGAGTATGGATATACTCCCCTGAAAACAAATATAAATGAAAATAAAAATGGAAATAAAAATAAAAAATAAAAATAACAATAAAAACAAAAAGAAGAAATATGAAGTGAAGTGCATTGAATTACATGTACACAAAGACATATATACTTACCTTGAATATTCATTTTATAATAGAATGCATCCCATTACGTTGATTTTAGTATATATATATATATGCAGACAAGAATAATGTGTGAACATAGACAGTAAAACACTGGAACAATATAATCGCTATATACATACTAAAGCAGATAGATACATCACTATCATCACTTTTAGCATTATCTTTATAATAGTATGTTATAATTGTACCCCATTGTTTATGTATTGATTTGTTGCGTACATATATTTTTGCTTATATATTCTTTCATCTCTTGCTTGTACATTTTTTGTATTTCTGTGTACTCATTATTTTAATATTACTATATCTAAAAAAGGGTAGAAGCCCAATTCACAGGATAATCAAATCCAGAGATTACATCAAACCCCCCAGAAAAATGGGAGGGGTTCAATTAAAAACACTATAAAAGTGCCAGACAATTAAAAAGAGTCCACATACCACTGAGGAAGGGGCAAGCGTAGCCCTGAAACGCGTTTGGTGATAGGAGGACTAACTGGCAATCTAAATTACTCTCCCCCATCTGACACAAAAGACTGTATATTCAAATCTATTTCAGTCCATTACAGGACTAAGGAGAGAAGAAACAAAGTACTGCAAAGGATTACAAAACTTAGCAAAGAGCGATCACGTGGGATGCCACGGTCAGCATCGCACCACTCCATCATTACAGCGGAGGAGAGGAGGCGCGCGCAATACAACGGCCAGCGTCCTCGTGCTGTCAGCCACTACACCAAAGGCTGCGCACTGACGGAGCTGGTGAATTGACACTGCTCCCCACCGGACCCACCAACGAACGGAGGGGTAATGTACTATCAAAAAAATAAGTCCAGTATAACATCTTCATATACTATAAGCAAATAGGACGGCAAGAACTGTTCTATAGGAACTATATCAATATTTTGTGCCGGCTACATCTTGTCTTCATTATAATTACAATAAGAATCTGATCAGAAACAACGTTGCTATAGCCCACTATTGTTCTATAGGATATATATTTACATTTTGTGCCGGCTACACTCTGTGTTCATTATAAATTTGACCAGAAACAACGTTAATATATCCTGCTATATCCTGCTACTACCTCTACAGCTATAACAGACTTTGCAAATATATGTTTTTGACATTATGGGTTATCTCCTATTATATACATATCAGTGACTATTGAACATTGTTGGTGGATATCTCACATTTTCAGCGCTGACATTTTTATTTTTAATTTTTATATTTTTTTGGGCGCCTATTTTCTATCTTTTATTGTTTATTTTTTATTCTCTATGTTTTTATATAAAAAAGAATTAAAGTAATTATCTCTTATTAACTATTTTTACTAAATTCTATAATAAATATGTATTTTTTATATAACATAAACTAAGCTTTGGATATTTGTAATTCTGCACTCCTACAATAGAAAACATATCATATATATATATATATATATATATATATATATATATATATATATATATATATATATCCCCTTTTAAACTTATATATTTGGATACAGACATATTTTTTGGGAATATAACGAATACTTTATACAAACCAAATGTAAAAAGAGTGCTCATCACTAATTTATTTATTCCATTCACTGTACTATATTCAGGCTAAGGGTAAAGCCAAGTCATTAGAAGCACCTGTAACTCATTAGCAGACTGGTGAGCCACTACTCACACCTCACTCAAAGTATTTTCAGGTTGCCATTTCCTCAGTTCAAAATGTAATTAGGAAATGGAAGTTAACAGGAACAGTGGAGGTCAAAAGAAAGTCTGTAAGGGACAGCTGCTCGTAGGATTGCTAGAAAGCCAAATTAGACACCTGCACAAATATGGCCTTCATGGAAGAGTCATCAGAAGAAATCTTCTGCCTCCGCACCACAAAATTCAACGTCAGATGTTTGCAAAAGAACATATAAACAAGCCCTATGCATTTTGGAAAGTCCTGTGGATCGATACAGTTAAAATATAATTCTTTGGCCACAATGGGCAAAGGTATGTTTGGAGATAAAAGGGCACACAGTTTCTTGAAAAGAACATCTATCTAACCATTAAGCATTGGAGTGGATCATTCATGCTTTGGGGTAGTGTTGCAGCCAATGGCACAGGGAACATTTGACAGGTAGAGGGAAGAATGGATTTAATGAAATTCCAGTAAATTCTGGAAATAAACATAACACTAACTGTAAAAAAGCTGGAATTAAATGGCTTCTACAGATGGATAATGAACGTAAACATACCGTAAAATCCCATCAGATTACCTCAAAAGGCACAAGCTGACGATTTTGCCATAGTCTTTACTGTCCCCTGATCTGAACATCATTTAAAAGGGCTCCTTCACACGACCGTATGTATTTTACGATCCGCAAAAAATCCGGATGACATCCGTGACAGCTGGCCCCTAATAGAACAGTATTATTCTTGTCCGTGATGCGGACAATAATAGGACAAGACTCAATCTTGCGGAACGGAAATACGGACATACGGAAACGGAATGCACACGGAAGACCCCAAAATCTGTAGATAGACCTCAAAAGAGCAGTGCGTGCAAGACAGCCCAGGAATCTCACAGAATTGGAAGATTTTTGCAAGGAAGAATGGATGAAAATCCCTCAAACAAGTATTGAAAGACTCTTGGCTGGCTACAAAAAGCTGTGATACTTGTCAAAGGTGGTGCTAAAAGATTTTAACCATGCAAAATGTATATCCAGAAGTAGTTCAATTTTTGTCACCCATTTGATGAGGTAAGGTGGCTAGATAAGCGGAAATTAATGGGGTTATCCAAGTTCTCAAACAGTTCCTCCATATGTCAGGCCCCTCACAGGTAATATACTTACCCCACTCCCAGCGCCGTTCCTGGTCTCAGCACCGCCGCTGCTGCTTTTCCCTGTACACAGATGAAAATGTCCAGTGTCGGGGGGAGCAGGCAATGGCAGGTAGGGACGGGGACGAGCATCCCTAGAGTCCAGGAGCGGCGCCAGGAGCCGGGTAAGTCTACTCAACGTGAGGGTCCCGACACATGGGGGGCTGTTTGAGAACTTGGATAACTCCTTTAACTCTTTCAGCCCCATGTTTTTTTTAGTTTTTGTTTTTCACTCCCTGCCTTTCTGGGGCCATAATTTTTTTCTGTTCACATAGCCATATGAGTGCTTATTTTCTGCGGGACAAGTTGTACTGTACTTTCTAATTCCACCATTTAATATTGCCTATGATGTAGTGGGGAGCTGGAAAAAATCCAGATTGAGTGATTTGAATCAAGAGGAAAAAAAGCAGTATGGTTTGAAGTTGTCTGGGAGCAGCACCTACATAAGCAGGCAAAAAACATGAGTTTGTAAGCATTTGGTGTTTGATTTTAAGTATGTGATTGTATTAAGTGTTAGAAAAAGTTAATACAAGGCACTGTATTGTGATTGTTCATATTACCTCTTTTGCTAGCTTAAAGGAGTATTCCCATCTTAGACAATGGGGGCATATCGCTAGGATATGCCCCCATTGTCTGATAGGTGCGCTGTGCCTGGAGGACCCCAGGTTTCCCGAGGTCCGGCCACCACCCAGCGCAGCTCCCCACTGGTCACATAGAAATGAATGCGAGCACACCGCGCATGCGCGGCCACATCTCTCATTCATTTCTATGTAGCCGACGGAAATAGCCGAGCCAGCGCTCGGCTATTTTCGCCGGCCCAATAGAAATGAATGGAGGGTGGCTGCACATGCGCAGTGCGCCCTCCTTCACTTTGGGGGCTCCGTTCTCTATATACTCCCACCGCTGGAACCCGCACCTATAAGACAATGGGGGCATATCCTAAGATGGGAATAACCCTTTAATTCATTTTTCCATCGCATTATACTCACATTATACACTGTTCGTTTCCATGGTTATGACCACCCTGCAATCCAGCATCGGTGGCCATGCTTGCACACTTTAGTAAAAGGACCAGCCTATGCGTACTCCCGTGGTCCCAGCCACCAGAGAGACTGGAGCTTTTTCCTATAGTGTGCAAACAGTAAGTGACTCATATTAACTTCCTCTACATAATAAATGTTATTTGCTGAAGTGAAACAACCCCGTTAAGGGGTTGTTCCATGAAAAATATTCTACAGTTTTGAAACCAGCACCTGGATCTGAATACTTTTGTAATTGCATGTAATTAAAAATTTTGTATAGCTATTGAGGTATTCAATATAATGTATCTTGATAGCGCCACTTGCTCTTTGTTTTTTTTCTTATTTCTTTGACCTGCTCACTGAGACGGCAACACATGCTCAGTTTTATCCTTCAACTGACTCCTGAGCTGTGATAGGGAGAGCTGAGACATGCCCCCTTAGGTGCAGCAGAAAAGACACTCCCCTTGTGCTGCCAACTTGATAAATATAGATCCCTGGTAGAGTATCAACTCAGAAAGGGTGAGAGCAGAACTGTACTCCATGAGAACCTGCTGGCGGTTAAAGGGGTATTCCCATCTCACATGTAGTTTGTATAGTTAGATATAGCCATACCAATATTATTACTAATAGAATGTATCTATATAAAATGTACCGTTTAGAAGATTTGACTATTTGTATAGGTATTGTCCCACACACATCAGTCAGGCCGTTGCCCCTAGTTATGACCACCGTGGCCATGTAATAGTGGTGGCCGGCTTGCTGTTGTTCAAATCCGCTGTGGGGTAACTGCTGTATTGTGAATGCACATTGCATGAGCATGTGGAGACACATCTTATGGTACTTTCACATCTGCGTTTTGGACACTACCAGTCCAAAACACAATGGTCAGGATCCGTCCAAAATGCAGACTTTATAAATGGATCCTGCTCCAAAGAGATGAATTGATCTTGGAACAGGATCCATTTCTCTGCGTTTTGGAAGCGCAAACAAAAATGCTACAACCCTAAGATGTGACTGCGCATGCTCATGCAATGTGCGTACACAATATAGCAGTTACCTCAGAGCGGGTTTGAACAAGAGCTGCTACATGGCTGCAGTGGCCTTAACTAGGGGCAACGGCCTGAATGATGTGTGTGGGACAATACCTATACAAATAGGAAAATCTTCTAAACAGTACATTTTATATAAATACATTCTATTAGTAATAATATTATTATGGCTATATCTAACTATATAAACTACATTTCTGAGATGGAAATACCCCTTTAAGTACAAGAACAAGAGGTATATTCTTTTACTGACAACCATTCACAATGCCACCAGTTCCCCTGCCCCTGTATGATGTAACACTACCATTGTCTCCAACAGGCACATGAGAGGGATTAATCTTTCAGATCAAGTTCTGAAGTCCTACAGTGCCACACGAAAAACAAAAGTGTGGTCCAAAAAGCTGGTCGTGCACCTTTGTACAGCGGCAATGTACAATGCGTAAGTGCTATTTCAGTCTGCAGGCCACATAGGAACTTTACTTCAGTTTACTTTAATCCTTCAGTGTACTTTAATCTGTGAATTACCAGTATAATATGTATGTGCCAATGCACTAGGTAACTAACATTCAGACTATTTAGTCCTCTTTCACACGAGCGTCACGGATTAGGTCCGGATGCGTTCAGGAAAACACACAGCATTTTGCAAGCAAGTTGATATTTAAGGACTCTATACTGACAGGGAGTGTTCCAAAGGATTGGCGCATTGCAAATGTGGTTCCAATATTCAAAAAGGGTCCAAAAACAGAGCCCGGGAACTATAGGCCGGTAAGTTTAACATCTGTCGTGGGTAAACTGTTTGAGGGTTTTCTAAGAGATGCTATCTTGGAGTACCTCAATGAAAATAAGCAAATTACTCCATATCAGCATGGCTTCATGAGGGATCGGTCATGTCAAACCAATTTAATCAGTTTCTATGAGGAGGTAAGTTCTAGACTAGACCGCAGCGAATCAATGGATGTCGTATATCTAGACTTCTCCAAAGCATTTGACACTGTACCACATAAAAGGTTAGTATATAAGATGAGAATGCTTGGCCTGGGAGAAAATGTCTGTATGTGGGTAAGTAACTGGCTCAGTGATAGAAAACAGAGGGTGGTTATTAACGGTACATACTCAGATTGGGTCACTGTCACTAGTGGGGTACCACAGGGGTCAGTATTGGGCCCTATTCTCTTCAATATATTTATTAATGATCTTGTAGAAGGCTTGCACAGTAAAATATCAATTTTTGCAGATGACACTAAACTGTGTAAAGTAATTAACACAGAAGAGGACAGTACACTGCTACAGATGGATCTGGATAGACTGGAGGCTTGGGCAGAGAAGTGGCAGATGAGGTTTAACACTGACAAATGTAAAGTTATGCATATGGGAAGGAATAATGCAAGTCACCAGTACATACTAAATGGTAAAATATTGGGTAACTCTGACATAGAAAAGGACCTAGGAATTTTAGTGAACAGAAATCTAAGCTGCAGAAACCAGTGTCAGACAGCTGCTGCCAAGGCCAATAAGATAATGGGCTGCATCAAAAGAGGCATAGATGCCCGTGATGAGAACATAGTCCTGCCACTTTACAAATTACTAGTCAGACCACACATGGAGTACTGTGTACAGTTCTGGGCTCCTGTGAACAAGGCAGACATAGCAGAGCTGGAGAGGGTTCAGAGGAGGGCAACTAAAGTAATAACTGGAATGGGTGGACTACAGTACCCAGAAAGATTATCAAAATTAGGCTTATTCACTTTAGAAAAAAGACGACTGAGGGGAGATCTAATAACTATGTATAAATATATCAGAGGTCAGTACAGAGATCTCTCCCACGATCTATTTATCCCCAGGACTGTGACTGTGACGAGGGGACATCCTCTGCGTCTGGAGGAAAGAAGGTTTGTACACAAACATAGAAGAGGATTCTTTACGGTAAGAGCAGTGAGACTATGGAACTCTCTGCCTGAGGAGGTGGTGATGGTAAGTTCACTAAAAGAGTTCAAGAGGGGCCTGGATGTATTTTTGGAGGGTAATAATATTACAGGTTATAGTTACTAGAGAGGGGTTGTTGATCCAGGGAGTAATTCTGATTGCCTGATTGGAGTCGGGAAGGAATTTTTTTCCCTAAAGTGGGGAAAACTGGCTTCTACCTCACAGGGTTTTTTTTTTTTTGCCTTCCTCTGGATCAACTTGTAGGAAAACAGGCCGAACTGGATGGACAGATGTCTTTTTTTCGGCCTTATAAACTATGTTACTATGTTACTATGTTAAGTTCAGTCAGTCTTGTCTGTGATTGCGTTCAGTTGTTTAGTTTTTTCCGCAATGCGTTTTGATGCGTTTTTCATGCGCGTGATAAAAAACTGAAGGTTTACAAACAACATCTCTTAGCAACCATCAGTGAAAAACGCATTGCATCCGCACTTGCTTCAGGATGCAATACGTTTTTCACTGAAGCCCCATTCACTTCAATGGGGCCAGGGCTGCGTGAAAAACGCAGAATATAGAACATGCTGCGTTTTTCAAGCAACGCAGAACTGATGCGTGAAAAGAAACGCTCATGTACACAGACCCATTGAAATGAATGGGTCAGGATTCATTGCGGGTGCTATGCGTTCACGTCACGCGCGGAAAACTCGCTCGTGTGAAAGGGGCCTTAGGGTGAATTCATATTTAGCACATTTGTTACAGAAATTTCTGTGAATGAATGCCACAGAAATAATCCACTGGGATGTACACATTTCAGAAATTTTCCGAGTTTGAATATACCCTTTTAGTGTCGTGTAATGCACTAGGGAGGAACATAGACACAATTCTCCTATATACTGCTATTCAAATGTCACGTGATTTCCTTTTTAACTTAATTGATATGATATTTATTCATTCTATATTCTGCATCACATTTGTAGATTATAGACTTGGGGTCCTTAGGCTATTTTCACACCTGCAGCACAGGGCTCCGGCAGGCTGTTCCGGTGGGCGAACAGCCCGCCGAATCCGTGCTGCTGTTGTATTTTCGTTCCGGCCGCCTCTTGGCAGGGGTTCCCGTGCTGTGGCCGGCTACGCGGCCCACCCCCATTACAGTGCACCTGCGGCAGCACTGATCTGGCGGGCTGTTCACGTGTATTTTGTACTGGTGTTTTTATACCATTAAAAAATGGCAGAGTAAGGCCCCATTCACACGGCCGTATTATTGCGGACCTGCAATAATATGGGGGCCGCCCGGCGTTTGTACCGCACCGCTCGGAACACGCGCTGGGCGGCCCCATTCAAAATACCTATACTTGTTCGTGCATGCGGACAAGTATAGGACATGCTTCATATTTTTCAGCGGAGCCGCGACATGGAGCTAGCTCCGTGCGGCAGCTCCCCGCTCCCAAAGAGATGAATGGGGCCGCATCTATTCCGCAATATTGCGGAATAGATACGGCCCCATTCATACAGTCGTGTGAATGAGGCCGAAGTGTTTTATTTTTAGAGTACCTGCATTTTTGTTGCAGATTTTATAGCACTTTTAGTGACTTTTTTTTCTTTTTGGAAATGGCTGTGTGGGCTGAGTTTTTCTTCAGTTTTTTTCCGTATGGTAAAATATGTAATAATTCCTGAAAAAAAAGACTCCAAAACTACAGCATACTATGCTTTTTAAAAGAAGGCTATTCCAGCATTTATTTTCTCCATTGTCATTATTGCCTATTTGTGTTGTTGTATAATTACTATGTTATGCAATGCTGCCACCCTGCGATCATTTTTGTTATAGGTTCTGAATGTATAATGTAATTCCCATATGCCTTTGCTCTCTGCTTTCTCCTCCATTTTCTGTGACATCAGTTCCTGTTTTTCTCAGTTCCTGAGGTGTCTTCTCCTGCATCAGACTCAGAGCTGGAGAGAGCATTCGTTTTTTACCTCTAAGGTCCTCTGATATCCTTTAATGTCCTTGCTTGTACAGGGATTACCACTCACAACCAGTCAGAGACTTCTCTAACGTACATCTGTGGCAGAATAGTCAAAAACTAGGTTTATATCTTCAGTCTTTGCATGTCTACACGCAGTCTGCAAGCAAGCTTGGAACTGGCCGCCATCTTACCTGCACGTGGCTTCATAAGCACAGTGAGTAAGCTGAAATCCTTTCTTAAAGTGACAGTACCACTTTATCAGAAACAACATGTCCACAAGAGGCTCAGTCGATTTCTTGGTCACTGAACACAGGCTCACCCTGCTCCCAAAAACTCAGATATACAGGAAGCAGAGTCCATGTTCACTGAGGAACTAACTGTACGATCTAAACGTGTTATTAAGCCAACACAAAAGATTAGAGAGAACTTTGAGGCAACCAAAGAAGAGTTCAGTGACAATTTAAATGACTTATGGCAACACTATATAGCAGCTCTTTCACGCTATAACAATGACGCATCAAAGCTAACCACAGTATTGAATCGTTTAACTAACGCCTATGTCCCCTTTCAGCGACTGTCTGCAAGATACATTTCTTTTCTGAGCAAATTCGATTTTGATGATGCCTCAGAAGAGTTGAGAGAGAGAAAGGATCTCCTCCAAGAGAAGGATGCCTTAGTACAAGACACAAAGAGTAAAGCAGAACTCCGCATCGCACACTTGCAAGAATTGAGATCCCATTGATCAACTTCAACCAAATATACACTTTCATCTTCCAAAACCTCTCGTTCCGGAAAGGTCAGAGTTATATGACAAGCTTATAGAGTTATGGGCAGAAGCAGAGGAAGCTAGTGTTAGAAGTTCCTTTACTAAGAAGGAGGCAGAAATGACAAAGAAGAAGGAGGAAGAAATGGCGAAGAAGGAGGCAGAAAAGAAAGCGGAAATGGCGCAGTTAGACGCAGAAGCCCAACTAAAAATTCTCCAAACAGAAAGGGAAGAAGCAGCTGCCTTAGCTAAACTGAAGGTCTTCGAGCAAGCATTAGGCCAAGGTACTGACCTAGACTGTTTCATCCCAGGAGAAGTGGAAGACCCAGCCAACCGCACTGCCAGATATGTGTTAAGGCAATCATCGCCTACTCCTCCTGCCAAATCGCATGTAACCACAATACTTCTAAATCACCAACTGGGTGAACCCACAGAGCATCAGATGCCGTCATCTACCAACGACAAGGTAATTTCCAGCGTTGAACCAGCTCATTCTCCAGAGACTAATCCACAGCTTAACCCTTATGCCACATCATTTTGTCCTGATCAATCTCAGCCTTACAAGCCAGAGTCACCACAATGCAATCCAGCAACAAGGAATGGGAGATCAGACATGTCGGACTTTGCCAGATACATGATGCACAGGGAGCTGATAAACAATAGTCTCTCAAAGTATGATGACCATGCTGAAAACTACAGAGCCTGGAAATCGACCTTTGAAGCAGTAATCAGCGATCTTAACCTCACTGCCAAGGAAGAACTTGACTTGCTTGTCAACTGGTTAGGCCCAGAATCTGCAGAACGGGTAAAGACATTAAGAGCAGTTCATGCAGGCCACTCAGAGGAAGGTCTCGCTGCAGCATGGGAGAGACTTGAACAAACCTATGGCAGTCCTGAAGCTATAGAGAGTGTATTATTCAAGAGACTTCAGGCCTTCCCAAAGATAAATGGCAAGACAACCACAAGCTCCAGGATCTGAGCGACCTACTAAAAGAATTAGAATTGGCTAAAATGGACCCACATCTACCAGGACGGAGTTACCTTGATATGGCCCATGGTGTCAATCCAGTTGTGTTGAAACTACCACACTTCATGCAAGAAAAATGGGCAGACCAAGGCTCCAGATACAAGAGAGAACACAATGTGTCTTTTCCCCCTTTCTCTTATTTTTCCAGATTCATCAGTGACCAAGCTGAGAAGAAGAATGATCCCAGCTTTGACTTCATAGAATCCAGTCTACCTGCTTGATCCTCATGCTCAAGGTATGACAACCCAACAAGTAAAGGTAGAGACTTAAGGGGAACAGTATCTGTTAGAAAGACAAATGTTCCACTTATTGCAACCTCCACTACTAGGAAGGACACCCCTGTCCTTAAGGAAAAAGACCCTAACCGCATGTGTCCTATCCACAAAAGACCTCATCCTTTAAAAGAATGTCGTGGACTCAGGGCAAAGACTTTGCAAGAACGCAGAGAGACACTCAAAGAGCTTGGAGTGTGTTACAAGTGTTGTGCCTCATCAAATCATATGGCAAAAGACTGTAAGGCTATAATCAGATGTGCAGAATGCAACAGTGACAAGCATGTTACAGCAATACATCCTACCTTCCCTCCAGACAATGCATCTCAAGCCGCAACTAATGCCATTCCACCCCATGGCGGGGAGCCACTGACTCAAGAGCTAGCTACAACGACTGTCTCCTCTTCCTGTATGGAAATATGTGGCAAGGAGACTGGTTCCAAGTGCTGCGCAAAGGTGTGTTTGGTCAACGTATACCCAGAAGAGCAGTCTGAAAGAGCCACCAGAATGCATGCCATTATAGACGAACAAAGCAATAGATCTCTGGCAAAGCCTAAATTCTTTGAGATCTTCGGTATAAAGGGAGAAGCAACACCATACACCCTCAACACTTGTTCTGGTCGTGTAGATACTTATGGAAGAAGAGCTACTGAATACATTATCTCCTCCATTAAAGGGAATGTTCATATACCCTTGCCAACGTTAATTGAATGTGACCAGATACCTAATGAAAGAGATGAAATTCCTACTCCAGAAGCTGCAAACTACCATCCCCACTTGAAACATCTAGCTAATGAGATTCCCCTATGGACATGAATGCTGACGTCTTACTCTTGCTCAGGAGAGACATTCTGAGGGTCCATAAGGTACGGCAACTGCAATGGTCCTGACAATGCCCCATATGCGCAGAGGCTTGACTTAGGCTGGGTTATTGTGGGCAATGTACGTATTGATAAAAGCCACAAACCATCTCAAGTGAATTCCTTCAAAACCTTTGTGAACAGCAATGGTCGTCCAACTCACTTTAAGCTATGTTTTCATCATTACGAGGTAAAAGAAAGGCTTTCTGACTTCCGTAAGGAACCAGACATCATTTCTACTCTTGATGACAACTTAGGAAGATCAGTGTTTTGTACAACACCAGAGGACAACAGATTAGCCTTGTCCATGGATGACAAAGAGTTTATTAAAATAATGGACAATGGATTCTTCAAAGATGCATCTAAACACTGAGTTGCACCTTTACTTTTCCGTGCTATAAGAACCAAACTTCCTAACAACTGAGAACAGGCGCTATCCAGATTCATTTCTTTGCAACGTACTTTGAAAAACAAACCTGAAATGAAAAACCATTTTGTGGCCTTCGTGGAAAGGATATTTCACAATGATCATGCAGAGTTGGTTATACCTTTGCAAGAGCATGAAGAATGCTGGTACCTTCCCTCTTTTGGAGTATATCACCCACGGAAACCAAATCAGATAAGAGTGGTATTTGACTCAAGTGCCAAACATCATGGCATATCTCTGAAAGACGTTCTTCTCACCGGTCCAAACCTGACCAATAATCTGGTAGGAGTACTTATGAGATTCAGAAAGGAGCCAGTTGCCATTACTGCTGACATTGAACAAATGTTTAATTGCTTTATCGTACGGCAAGACCACAGAAATTACCTCAGGTTTCTTTGGCACCAAGACAATGACACCAGCAAGGAAATGGTTGAATACCACATGAAGGTTCACGTGTTTGGTAACAGTCGTTCACCTATTGTCGCTACATATGGCCTATGTAGGGCTGCCTCTGATGGTGAGTCAGAGTTTGGGAAGGATGCCCAAAACTTCGTTGAAAGAGACTTCTACGTGGACGACACACTCAAATCCTGGCCCACAGTGGAGGAAGCCATAGACCTGCTCAAAAGGACACAAGGTATGCTTTCAAAATCTTGTCTGAGGTTACATAAAATCACCTCTAATTGTCCCGCTGTAATGAAAGCCTTCCAGCCCAGTGATCATGCCACAGAATTCAGAGACTTGAATCTAGGGATAGACAATCCACCAGTACAGAGAAGTCTGGGTTTGAGGTGGGACTTATCAAACGACTCCCTTGGTTTCCAAGTAAGCCATGCAGATAAACCATTTACTAAATGGGGAGTTCTTTCAGTTGTGAACAGCCTATATGATCCCCTGGGATTTGTAGCACCATTGACTGTACAAGGCAAATTCCTGTTAAGACAGCTCTCAGAGTCTATTGTGGACTGGGATGCTCCACTGCCATCTGATAAACAGCAAAAATGGGAGTTATGGAAGGAATGCTTGCATGCATTAGACAGGACGCATATACCACGATGCTACACTCCAACTACCCTTACACCAACTCGGAGGAAAGAAGTCCACATATTCCCAGACACATCTACTGAAGCTGTTGCCTATTTGAAAGTAATAGACTATTACAATAAAGCTCATGTTGGATTTCTGTTTGGAAAGGCTAAATTAGGTCTGAAAACTGAACACACCATTCCTAGGCTTGAACTTTGTGGAACTGTACTAGCTGTAGAGATTGCAGACTTTATACAGCGAGAGCTAGATATTCATGTGGATGACATTCAAATTTACACAGACAGCAAGGTTGTTCTGGGTTATATATACAACCAGTCGAAATGCTTCTATGTCTATGTAAGTAACCGCATTGAAAGGATTAGAAAGTCCTCTAAACCTGAACAGTGGCACTATGTTCCATCTCATCTCAATCCCGCAGATTGCGCCACCAGACCAGGATCTGGTAGAGTCTCTGCATATTCTTCTTGGTTAACAGGTCCAGAGTTTTTGCTGAACCAGAGTGAAGAAACTGCTACTCAAGATGTCTTCAGTCTCCAAGACCCTTATGAAGATCCAGAGATTCGCCCTGAAGTTAGTACCTGCCTGGCTTGGGCTGTCATTGCTTTGAACGCTTCTCCAGATGGTCTAGGCTTGTTCGCACTATTACAAGAAGTTGGAACTGTTCCTAACCCACTTGAAGAGTCTTCATCAGACAATCTATATCAGAAACAGTGGAAACATGTTCAATATCTGGCTAACTGCTTCTGGAACAGATGGAAAAAGGAGTACTTAACCCTTCTTCAAGGACAAAGGAAGTGGCAACAAGCCAAACTTACAAATAGGAGATCTTGTTCTCATGAAGGACCAGAAGGTGGAAAGAAACTCCTGGCCCATGGGTCTCATCTCAAGAATCTTCACCAGTGAAGACGACAAGGTCCGTAAAGTGGGAGTGACCATCGAAAAACAAGGCGTTTCCAAGTCATTCATCAGGCCTGTATCTGAGATTGTTCTTCTCTTACCAGTGGAGAAATGATTTTCACTTGCCGTGAGGAACTTTTATGGAACTTTTCGTCCATTTAGTCGTTCATCACTGGACTATTCCTAGAACACTGCAGACATTCCAACCATTGGACTGTTCCTGTCCACCCATTCAAGTTTAAAGTGTTTTCTTTGTTACCTTTTATCTTTCAGGTTCCAGTATTTCTACTGAACATTCGTATGGACATTCATGTTTATTATATAGTGAAATCCAAGGATTTCAGACGGGGAGTGTGCTGTTCCAGCATTTATTTTCTCCATTGTCATTATTGCGTATTTGTGTTGTTGTATAATTACTATGTTATGCAATGCTGCCACCCTGTGGTCATTCTTGAATGTATAATGTAATTCTTGAATGTATAATGTAATTCCCATATGCCTTTGCTCTCTGCTTTCTCCTTAGTCTCACTGCTCTTACCGTAAAGAATCCTCTTCTATGTTTGTGTACAAACCTTCTTTCCTCCAGACGCAGAGGATGTCCCCTCATCACAGTCACAGTCCTGGGGATAAATGTGTACGGAGCTATATGGGGGCTCATTTTTTGCGGGGCGATCGGAACTTTTTATTGATACCATTCTGGTGTGTGTGTGACTTTTTGATCGCTTTTTATTTAATTTAATTTAAAAAAAAAATAAAAGCGACAAAAAATGGCAAATCGGCCATTTTTACTCTTTTTTCCATTTCGCTTTTTTTCCGTATGGGAAGTATTTTTTATTATTTTTATAATATGGGCGTTTTCACACACGGCGATACCCATGATGTGTATTTTTTTTTTTTTTTAATACTTTTATTTTTATTTTCGGGAAAGGGGGGTGATTTGAACTTTTACATTTTTTTACATTTCATTTTTATTTTTACACTTTTTTATAGTTCCCATAGAAAACTATAAGAAGCAATCATTTGATTGCTTATATCATAGACTTCAATGCACTTAGATTGGAGTCTATGATGATTTTAGTGCTTTCCTATGGAGCCCTATTACAGGCAAGGGCTCCATAGAAAAGCCTATGCAGCAGCCTCCTGTCATTTACTATGACAGGGGCTGCTGCAGGCACGCTCCGGCTCCTCTGATCGCCACACGGCGGAGCCGGAGCAACACCGGAAGCGTACAACGCTGGTCGGAAGGGGTTAATTTTAACTGTAGACCTTCAGCTAACATCTGGAGCTGGTGTTTTTCCTAAAAACGCTGCGAAAATACCACTAAAAATGAAAAAGTACTGAAAAATACCACCAAAAACTAGGTGGGAAGCATCCTTATTGGACTACACAGCACTCTGTAGCTTCATGACATGAACTCAGGGAAACTAACAGTTTAATCAAAATATATCATGAAATTACTGAATATGGAATTAGCCACCACAAAGGAAGTTAAAGAGGTTGTCCCACGAAAAATATTTAAAGTTTTCAAACCAGCACCTGGATCTGAATACCTTTGTAATTGCATATAATTAAAAATTGAACATAGCCACTGAGTTATCCAATAAAATTTATCTGTATAGCAGCACCTGCTGTTTGTTTTTTTTCTTATTTCTTTGTCCGGCTCTCTGAGAAGGCCGCACATGCTCAGTTTCATCCTTCAACTGCCTCTTGAGCTGTGATAGGGAGAGCATGGACACGCCCCCTTCGCTGCAGCAGAAACAATACTCCCCTTGAACTGCCAGCTTAATATAAATCTAGCAGAGCAATAGGAGCAATGAATGGGGAAATCTCTGGATCCATGTGAGGTACAGGACTGGTTCTAGGTTTGTTAGAAAGAGTTAAGAACAGTATAGATTACCCTTGTGACCAGCCTGTTTTTGGTGATCAAGTAACTTTTTTTCCTCATCACATTCCAAGAGCTATAACTTTTTTCTTTGATATAGCCTCAAGAGGGCTTATTTTTTTGTCACCATTACATACACATAATTAATTGATTAACTTAAAAAATCAGAACTTCCAACATTGATTTTTTACGATTTAAATTTTGCTACATTCACTTTGTGTCATAAATCATATGATAACTGTATTATGAGGATCAGTATTATTAAAGCAAAAAGTACTAGTAGTTTTACTACTAGTAGTTTTCATTGGTATCATGGAGTACATAAGACGTTTTTATTGCCTTTTAGACTACGCTACATGGCGACGTGTCGCATGACAATAAAAGGTATAACTACACTGCGACACGTGTTGTGCAACATTCATGTTGCACTTTATGTCGCGCAACATTTATTATAATGATAAATGGTCTGTGGTGTCGCACTGCAACATGCGATGCGACAGCCGCACAGAAATCCATCTTGGATGGATTTTTGCGACTGTCGTGTCGTAGTCGCAGCATATTGCATGCCGCAGTGAGACACCATCATTATAATAAATGTTGCGCAACATTAATGCGACACATGCCGCTGTGTAGCCCTAGCCTTATTCCATTCTTTGTGTATATAAGCAAAAACAAGCAATTCTGGCATTGTTTCTTAAGTGTTTCTTTTTCACCTTGAAGAATAAATCACATGATAAGTGTGCATTTAAGTTTGTTACGGATCAGGCAATACCAAATACAGAGGAGAAAATAAGTATTTTATACACTGGCGATTGTGCAAGTTTTCCCACCCACAAAGAATGGAGATGTTTGCAATTTTTTAATCGTAGGTACACTTCAGTTGTGAGAGACGAATCTAAAAACAAATCCAGAAAATCACATTGTATGATTTTTAAATAATTAAAGGGGTTGTCCGGGCTCAGAGCTGAACCCGGACATACCTTTCAATTCACCCAGGCAGCCCGCCTGAACAGGGCATCAGAGCATCCTATGCTCCGATGCCCTCCTTTGCCCTGCGCTAATTAGCGCAGGGCAAAGGAATTTAGCCCAGTTCCGGTGACGTACCGGGCTCTGCCAGGCGGAGGCTTCCGCCCGGCAGTGAGCCCGGTGACGTCATCGGCGCTGATGGGCGGGCTTTAGCGCTGCCCTAGCCATTCAAACGGTTAGGGCAGCGCTAAAGCCGGCCCATTATGGCCGGTGACGTCACTGAACTCACGGTGAATGTTTACAAACAAAAGAGCTCTTGCCCTGCGCAATCCAGCGCAGGGCAATGGAGGGCATCGGAGCATGAGATGCTCCGATGCCCTGTTCAGGAGGGCTGCCGGAGCGAGAACCTGGGTATGTCCGGGTTCAGCTCTGAACCCGGACAACCCCTTTAATTTCCATTTTATTGCATGAAATAAGTATTTGATCACCTACCAACCAGTAAGAATTCTGTCTCTCACAGACCTGTTGGTTTTTCTTTAAGAAGCCCTCCAACTCTGCACTCATTATCTGTATTAATTGCACTTGTTTGAGCTTGTTACCTGTATAAAAGACACCTGTCCACACATTCAATCAATCCCACTCCAACCTCTCCACCATGGCCAAGACCAAAGAGCTATCTATGGACACAGGGACAAAATTATAGACCTGCACAAGGCTGGTATGGGCTACAGGATAATAGGCAAGCAGCTTGGTGAGAAGGCAACCACTAAATTTAAATCTTCCTTGGTCTGTGGCTTCATGCAAGATCTAGCCTCGTGGAGTAAGGATGATTCTGAGAAAGGTCAGGAATCAGTCCAGAACTACATGGGAGGACCTGGTCAATGACCTTAAGAGAGCTAGGATCACTGTCTCAAAGATTACCATAAGTAATACACTATGTTGTCATGGATTAAAATCTTGCAGGGCAAGCAAGGCCCCCCTGCTCCTGCCAGCACATGCCCAGGCCCGTTTGAAGTTTGCCAATAACCATCTGGATGATCGAGAGAAGTCATGGGAGAAGGTCATGTGGTCAATTGAGACCAAAATAGAACTTTTTGGTATCAACTCCAGTTGCTTTGTTTGGAGGAAGAAGAAGGATGAGTACAACCCCAAGAACACCGTCCCAACCATGAAGCATGGGGGTGGAAATATCATACATTGGGGGTGCTTTTCTGCAGGATGACTGCATCCTATTGAAGGGAGGATGGATGGGGCCATTTATTGCGAGAATTTGGCCAACAGCCTCTTTCCCTCAGTAAGAGCATTGAAGATGGGTAGTGGCTCAGTCTTCCAGCATAATTACCCAAAACACACAGTCAGGGCAACTAAATGAGTGGCTCTGTAAGAAGCATTTCAAGGTACTGGAGTGGCCTAGCCAGTCCCCAGACCTGAACCCAGTCAAAAATCTTTAGAGAGAGCTTAAGCTCAATATACAAAAGTAAAAGCAGCAGTGGCTACGCTCACCTGTAAGGACGCCGCCCAGGAAAGCACAGACTGGAACTGGAAACAGCAGCTCCACAACAGTAAAAAGAAAATAGATAATCTTTATTAAATATCCTAAAGTGCAGATAAAATCCATGATCCAAAAAGACAGTGTCTACTCTCTAACTTGGTCTTTATTCATGACTGAACTGAAAGCCCACTTCAGAGCTTAAATACCATGCTAAGCTCTTAATGTTCACAGGTGAAAAATCAAGTGGGATGAAGTACACATGCAATTAGTATATCAAAACAGACATTATGAAACAGAAAAACAGCAAGAACTATAGAAATAAAATCCATAAGATTCAATATTGTAAAATCAAGCAATGTCTTCGGCTTAACCCAGCTGGAGCACAACTTCCCAGTTGAAAAATCCAAAAGGATTCTCTATTTAATAATTTCCTTCTGTGGTCTCTGCCACGCCTGGGTCTGTTGACTCCCTCGACTCCTTGTACAGAGGAACCAGAAACATCTCCTTGATGACAAATTGCAAAGTATAACTTGCAACAGAGATATTTTGTTCTCTGTAATGTGGTTTAGCCAATAGATGTTTTCTAATTCGCGTTTTGACCTCATTAGTACAAGTAATACAGTACACAACATACTTCGTGTTACAATTGATATATTGATATAGTTTAAATATGTGGCCATTGACAGTGGATTTAATATGCTTAACAATGTTCATATATTGACAGCATATACACTTCCGATGTCCATATTTAAAATTTCCCTTATTATAAAGCCAAATAGGTTTTTGTGCATAAAGTAGCAAAGGCCTATTAAAACTCAACTTGTATTGATTACCAATAAAAAGACCACAACTGGTCAATGATAATTCCATCAAATTGCTGAAAACCAACAACCACACTGTAGGGAATAGCTAGGGAAAGAAGAGGGACTGGCCCTAATAGGACCCTAACGTAACCTCTGCCCAGGGGATCACCCAGATGGTAGGAGACCCCTGTCCTTGTGCCTGGTCCTGTCTATACCTAGGTGACCCTACACAAAAATCAAAAATTACATATAACACAAAAAGAATGAAGCAAAAACAAGATAAAGCAAATAATACTGGCTCAAAAACAAATATCCCGACGCTTTTCCTCCATATTCAACAGGTTCATCAGGGGTAGAGATGAGCGAATCGATTCGTCGATTCGTTGGTTCGTATCGAATCTTGGGAATTTTTAGCTGCAAAGCGAATCCGATTATTAGGTGATTCGCTTCAGCTTTGTACGCATTCGCTACGTAGTTTGTCCTATAAATTATACGCTATTGCTGCGTGTAAATTACTGTATACGCTGTTGTGTACGAATTCAATTCATTAGCAAACTTTTACTGTTAGTTTGTTTATCGTGCGCAAAATCCCAGGAAGAAAGCGGTCACCTGACCTAGTGGGCAGGGCTTGCTCTGATTGGCTCAGGCTCGGTAAGCCAGTGACGCATCACTTCTGCTGCGACTGCTGAGACGAGCAGAAGCACTGAGTGTGATTTCTGAGACCTGTTTTGTGAAAATTTGATATAATAGCTCTGGGAATCCATATTACACATATCAGAGATACTGCAGGGCAATTGCAGGGCCAGTTCAGGGCTAGTATTTAATCAAGCAGGGAGAGAGAGATAGGGAGAGATAGTGAGAGACAGGGACAAAGACCAGCTGCAGGGCCACAGAGTGAATTGAAAAATGTCTGGAATGGATAAGCAAAAGGGGTCCAGTTCCAGCCAGACTTTGAGCTTTAAAAAAAAGGAGAAGGTTGCACAGGGCAGCAGTGCCAAAAGACCTGTAGCCGGAGCATCTACTAGTAGTATTCGCAATACTTGGCCATTGTTCCACCAGGCTAACCCACCGAGGCACAAAATTGTAGTGGAGGAAAAAGTAGATGAGGTAGTGGAGTGGATGGCACGCTCATCTCATTCTCAGCCGGATGATCTGCTGTCATCTGCTGATACAGTATCCATATGTAGCCAGGGGTCAGACTCGTCCTGCTCCACCATTCCACTCAAGCAAACCCCGTCATTTTCTGCCACCTCTCGGGCTTCAGTGTTCCCTCCTAGTGGTGTCCCTTCTGCAATTTCTAAAAAAGAAGCCACCGAAGCCCACCTTATAATCCGGCGGTTATAGAGGACAGCCTCCCTGAGGCCAACAGTGGCCACACTATGCACTAGGGCTTCTTTCCTGCCCAGCCTCAAGTGTCATGTCAGAGAGGGTTTTTAGTGCTGCTGGGGGGGGGGGTGACACCCAAAAGGACAAATCTGTCACCGGGCAGTGTTCAAAAAAATACCTCTTGCTGATGCTGGTGGTGATTAGATCAGGCCTTGCAGAGCAGAATAGTCTGAGTGTCTTCCCACTGTTGCTGTCAGCCGGGCCATAATTTTCCAGCCAAATGTCTTGTGTCATGTCATGGGCTATGCGAACCCGATGTCTCCAAAACCCTGTTTCAAAACCAAACACTGTCTACCTCCGCCTCCATTTTCTACGCTTAGTAGGAGAGTAGCTGTTGTTAGTTAATGTTACTAATAGTTCTATTTAGTATTGTTAAGTTTGTTTTGGAGCCTCAGCCTTTAGTCCCCCCCTCCAAAAAAAATATATATATGTGTGTTATATATATTTAAAAATACATTTTTTTTTACACTGCCTCTGCCTCCCCTACAAGTTATATTAGCAGACATTGTTATACACCACTGCAGTCTGTTGTATTTATTTTACCTATCACTCAATGCTGATATACCCCGTCCCCTACTACTACTGGCTGGGGCAGCCATAAAAAGCTCATATATAATTTTTACTGCATATGTTAAGGTAGAATGTACAGGCTTGTTGTCCAAACAAGCCAAGCCTTTTTTATTTTTCTGTCTGTCAATTGTAATCAGTGAACAGGAGTGTGTGTAATGTAGTAAAATACTTCGGCCAGCAGATACCGCTGTGTTCATTAATATGGGAAAATGGCCATGGGAAAAAAAACTCTGTCTTCTTCACACTATGTCAGGATCAGGAAGGTGTTAAAGGTTTAACAAAACACTCAAAACACAAGTTTTTCAAGAATATTTTAGTAATAAATAAAAACTTCTTTTTAACAAATAAATAATATAATAAACAAAAGAAAGGAACAAAAAAATAAGATTACGCCGGCCTTTGCCGACGTCGGGCCATCATGTCCTGCAGCTCTTGCAGCTCCATCTGCAGGCCACGAATGAGCTGGGAGGCAGTGTGGAGCCTGGAGCCGATGACGTCACACTACAGCCGGAAAAGAAGGCGGCGCAGGCACAGTAAGGAAGCCGGGAGCCTGGAAGCCAGAGGCACTCACTGCGCCTGCGCCGATTTGCAGCACGGGATTTGCAGCGCTGACAGGGCCCGCAGCAGATAGAGTGAGCTAGCTGGCCCTGTCAATCAGCGCTGATGACGACATATAGAAGGTGGGGAAAACGGCGCTACTAGGTGCAGGGTTACTGCCCCTTGCACCTAGTAAAGGTAATTTGCATATTACAAAAGTAGATTTTTTAAGAAAACGGGAACACAAAGCTTAAAAAGAAGACCATATTAGACATCAGGTGACATTTGCGCATTGCAAATGTCATCTGGTTTAATATGGTCAAACGAGGTGACAGAAACACAGAAACCCTTTAAGCTGTTTGGGTCGAGAGTTAGAGGCGTTGCCTAGCATGAAACAAAATTACTGCAGCACACTACGCACGACCACGTTGTACTTCTATACTTTTTTCATTATTGGCAGTGACTGCTGGTATATATACAATACAGTACACTAATTTTTTTATATGTTTTTACTTATCAAATATTTTGTTACCCTGCCGTATCTCTGCGCGGATCTCATTAAGCCGCTCTGGGCATTTGAATTTCAGATAGGACCATTTCCGCTGGATCTGGCCCGGGGTCCGCAGGAAACGATGGTGCAGGCCTTGGATCACCTGCTGGATTACCTCCTTCTTATGCTGGTTTGGATGGCGGTGTGTGCCATCGTAATCCTCTCTGTCCATTAGCCGGATCAGGAAGTTCAGCTCTTCAGAGCTAAATGATGAGGATCGCCTAGATGCCATTTTCGAATATTCGCTCTGTCTCTCAGTGCACGCCTGTGTATTACGTAATCGCGTAGACAATAGTACGCTGAGGATTCGTACACTATTTGTACGCTCATGCGTACGTCTTCTAAGAAGTTGCGTACATATTTTAAATGAACGTTCGTTATTAGTACGCGAATGTTCGCTAATAGCACATAATAACGTATATTTTGTACGCAAATACAACAAATCTATTCGTTGAATATACGAATCTTAGGAAAAGTTTGGCGAATAATTTTTTGAATGATTCGCTCATCTCTAATCAGGGGATAGGTATCTGAAGAGCCCAGCGAGTTTATATGATATATCAGGTGCCAAAATAAAACAGAAAATGAAAATATAAAGAATACTACTGATAATACTAATATTAGGACCATGGGGGGCATACAATGTATGTTGAAATCATATAGCCCGTATTACCATAGGTTTAAAAATCGCCTGAAATATACAGTATATGGCTGGTGGGGCTAGAAATGATAAAACATACAAGTAAGAATGGCCTTATGAGAACAGCAAAAACAGAACAAGCATCAAGCAAATATGTTATTAAAATAGGTTTGAATAAATGGTAAATAATAAAGCCATAAATAATTCAATATACAGATGAAAATTGCCTAATGAAAGCAGCTGAAGCCACACAAGTACCTCTAGATACAGTGCAAACTTAATCTAAGAGAGGGCCAGCTCTAAATACCTGTTTGGAGGAAGTAGCATAGTGGTGGAAGCGTGCCAGAGAACAGTCATCCGGTCACATGACCGGAAACTGGTGCGTTACACCATGCATTCCAAAGACCGGAAGTGACGCAATTTGCGTTCCAAATGCATTCCACCCACCAGAAAAGCACTGTAGATGACATATGAGCCCAGAATAAACATTTATATATAATAATCAATTAATAGAAGCCCAAATAGTCCATGTCAATCAAATAAAGCAACATCTTAGATCTATACTCTGAAGTAAATAGAACACGAATTGGCTCCTCTATGATAAGCTCAATAACAATTGTGAAAATAAATATTATTAATGTAGCATCACAGGGCTTAGGGCTGGTCCTCTCATTAAAACTATATATGTTGATAGAAAAGGGCTCAAGGGAAATCATTCCTTGAGTCAAAATACTCTATTGTGATGCTTCCCGCATTAATACAATAACTGGGTTCAAAAATGGAGCAAAGGCTAACAATGACAAGGAAATAAAAGATTAAATAAAGCAGGTAAATGTTAGTTGTTCATTAAGACCTAGAGGGGATTGGGATCGAAAACGATAGATCCATTCGGATTCCTTCTGGAGGATCCAACGGTCCCAATCCCCCCTCCTGATCGACATGGGAATCAGTTCCAAAGGTGAAAAAGTTAGAACCCTTGGATCGCCAGTATGGAATTCCAACACGTGGTCGGCCACTGGTGTATGACTTTTCTTTTTGATGTCATTGACATGCTCTAGTATCCATCTTCTCAATTCTCTGTATGTTTTGCCAATATAGTCTTTCGGACAACTACATTGGCACAGATAGACGACACCTCGGCTCTTGCAATTAATGAAGTCCCTGATGTTGTATATACAACCAGTGACCGAGCACGTGTTGGTCTTCCTGTTTTTTATGTAACGACACGCTTGACAAGACCCACATTTAAAAATACCAATTGGCTTTCGATCAAGCCACGTACCTTGGGGTGTTGGGCGTATATAATGGCTATGTATAAGCCTATCACCCAAACTACGGCCCCTTCTATATGTGAGACGATAACACTTCATGAAGGTCAGGGTCTGACAACAAAATTGGCCAATATCTCGATTAAAATGTCTCATGTTTTTATTGGCCGCATCAAGTAGAAATGATTCTAATGGTATGTGGATTGAGAACATCAGAATTCTTGGGAACTAGTAATGTGTTCCTATCCTGTGATTGTGCATGTTGGTATGCTTCATTCAACACATGAAAAGGGTAACCTCTCGCAGAGAGTCTCTTTTGTAGATTCCTGGATTCAATATGGAAGTTCTCCAGGTTGGAGCAATTCCTCAGAACCCGGAGATACTGTCCTTTGGGGATTCCCCTTTTCTGTGCAATTGGGTGATCGCTGTCCCAACATAGCAAATTGTTCATAGCTGTTGTTTTTCTGAACACAGTGGTGGTGAATTTGTCAACTTCCTTGGTTACCCATACATCCAAAAATGTAAGAGTGTCTGGGTGAATTTCAAAGGTGAAAGATAAACCAATGTTATTATCGTTCAATATGGACAAGAAGCTATCAAACTCAGTTGATGTACCATTCCAAAGCAGGAAAACGTCGTCTATAAATCTAGTCCAGAAGACTATCTTGTCCTTCCACCACCTATCCTCATACACAAACACAAAATTGTCCTCTCACCAGCCCAGGAAGAGATTTGCATACGAGGGAGCACAGGGGCTCCCCATAGCAGTCCCCCTGAGCTGGTGGAAGAACTTAGAATCAAAAAGAAAATAATTATGTGTAAGAGTGAACTCTAATAGTGACAACACAAAATCATTATGTAGCCAAAACTGTACACCACAGGTCTTAAGAAAATATGCAATAGCTATCAACCCCTGGGAGTGGGGGATTGAGCAGTACAACGATTCCACATCGATGCTCACTAACAAACATGCTGGATCAAAGGAGATGGTGTCAATCTTTCGTAGAAAATCCATAGTGTCACGTGTAAATGACGGCAAGGTGAAAACGAATTATCGCAATACTTGTTTTGTTTGATCTGAAAACAAACTAGGGCTGACTTTCTGCGATAGAGTAGGGACATGTCCTGCTACACATTTTAAATCACTATTTATGACCTCCTGTCGGTGATCATCCATAGCTAACATAGAAGAATGTTTTTTTTTTTATAATAGCACAAATATGAGGGAATTCAGAACTGTAGGAGGTCACAGGACAATTTGTATTATCATATTTTTCTTTATTATAAGTGGTTGATAAAATCAAATCTATCCTGGGTTTGGATGCATCCGCGTCTTCAGCGCGGTCCAGAGTCCACTTGAGATATTTTCTTTGGGGCAATCTTTTTCTTATACAATCAGCCTTCTGTTTAAATAATATATCTGTAGAGCAGTTGCATCTAGCTCCAGTCATTTCACCTACAGGGATGTTATTGATTACATGCAGCAGATGACAAGACGTAGTGAACAGAGTGGTGTTGCCTGAAGTCTCCTTGCGAAAAGTAGTAGTGACAACAAAACGCCTCTAAGAATAAGATCTAAAAAGGCAAAGGTGCAAAGTAAATTGCAATTGACAAGGGTTATCATTAAGGTAAGTATCAAATCCCGGTATGGTCGTCACATCACCGACCAGACAAACAGCAGATCATCGATGTAACGGCCATGCCATCTGACACAGTCCCAAAAGTTATTACGCACGGAAAACAGTTATTGACTCTCCCACCAAGCCATATAGATATTTGGCAGCTGAAACTCAATATAGCCCAGCGACATCCCCGAACCCTCAAAGATCTGGAGAAGATCTGTATGGAGGAGTGGGCCAAAATCCCTGCTGCAGTGTGTGCAAACTTGGTTAAGAACTACAGGAAACATCTGACCTCTTTAAATGCAAACAAAGGTTTCTGTACCAAATATTAAGTTCTTTTCTAATGTATCAAATACTTATTTTGTGTAATGTAATTAATTTGTAAATGCAAATTATTTATTTAAAAATCATACTTTGTGTTTTTCTGGATTTTTTTTTTAGAGTCTGTCTTTCACTGTTGAAGTGTATCTACAATAAAAATTACAGACCTCTACAGTCTTTGTAGGTGGAAAAACTTGCAAAATCGCCAGTGTATCAATTACATGCGCATTTGCCGTGAATACTGTGGAGCAGGGGTCCCCAAACTGCGGGCTGCATGCGGTCCCTGTAACAGTTCTTGGGCGGTGTGCCTTTTGTCACCTAAAGCTCAGCAGTTTGAGCACCGCCTGCTGGCGCTTACCCATGGCACTGCTGCTGCGCCTAGAGCTACCGACTGAAGGCGCCGTGCCCACGGATGGTAATTCGGTGGAGGAGGAGGGGTCGGAGGAGGAGGCATAGTACGTCTGAGAGACCGTGACCGAGGTAGGCCCCGCAATCCTCGGTGTGGGCAGTACATGAGCGGCCCCAGGGTCATTCTTGGTCCCAGCCTCCACCAAGTTAACCCAATGTGCCGTCAGTGAGATATAGTGTCCCTGCCCGGCAGCACTTGTCCACGTGTCCGTGGTTAGGTGGACCTTCTCCAGGGCACGGATGATGTTCTGTGACACGTGCTGGTGTAGGGCTGGGACGGCACATCGGGAAAAATAGTGGTGGCTGGGGACCGAATACCGAGGGGCAGCCACCGCCATGAGATTTCGAAAGGCCTCGATCTCTACCAGCCTATAGGGCAGCATCTCCAGGCTAAGCAATTTGGAGATGTGGAGGTTGAGGGCTTGGGCATGTGGGTGGGTGGAACTGTATTTCCTCTTGCGCTCCAGCGTCTGCTGTAAAGACAGCTGAACACTGCGCTGGGACACGTTGGTGGACACTGTGGAGGATCGTGGAGGCGAAGGTGTGGTTTTCCGGCGGAAGGCGCTCGTGCTGGGTTCCTGGGCAGGGGGTTGACTAGCAGAGGCAGCGAGTGACGCAGGGGGTTGACTAGCAGAGGCAGTGAGTGACACAGGGGAAGGAGCAGTGCTGTGACCCGCAGGAGGTGGTGAACGGCCTTGGTTCCATTGAGTGGGGTGTTTAGCACTCATATGCCTGCGCATGCTGGTGGTGGTTAGGCTAGTAGTGGTGGCACCCCTGCTGATCCTGGTGTGGCACAGTTTGCACACGACAGTCCGTCTGTCATCCTCACTTTCTTTAAAGAACCTCCACACTTGCGAACATCTAGGCCTCGCTACGGGAGCTTCACTACGTGAAACAGTTGCTGATGATGCACCAGCTCTGGCCCTGCTTCTCCCTCTGGCCACACCACTGCCTCTTCCAACCTGTTCTGGTGCAGCACTCGCCTCCGCCTCAGAAGCACTGTCTTCACTCGACTTATCAACCCAGCTTGGGTCAGTCACCTCGTCATCCTCCGATTCCTCAGTCTGCTCCCCCCTCGGAATTCCTCCCCTAACAACAACTTCACCACTGTCTGACAACCGTGTCTTCTCATCGTCCGACACCTCTTTACAAACTTCTTCCACTAAGTCAACATTGTCATCATCATCATCATCATCACCCACAGACTGCGACAGTTGGAAAACTTGGGCATCGGGAACGAGGTCAGCAGCAACCTGAGAAGTGGTTTGTGACTCTGGGAAGGGTCCAGAAAACAGTTCCTGAGAGTATGCCGGATCGCATTCCAAATTTTCCTGGGAGGGGGCAGACTGGGGGGAAGGAGGTTGAGGTGGAGGAGCCATAGGAGTGCTCCCTTGGGTAACGTGGGTTGACTGCGTGGAAGACTGACTGGTGGACAAATTACTTGAAGCATTGTCCGCAATCCACGAGATCAGCTGTTCGCACTGTTGTGGTTTCAACAGTCCTCTACCACGTGTCCCTGTAAGTTGAGACATGAAGCTAGGGAGTGCAACTCTGCGGCGTTCCACAGCTCCCTTATCAGCAGATACTGTCTCACCCTGCCCAGGACCACGGCCTCTGCCCCCTGCAGTAATTGAATGCCCACGCCCACGCCCTCGTCCTCGACCCTTAGCCCTGGGGTTCAACATTGTTTGTATATAAGTGTATGATATAAAAAAAAAAATTAAACGGGCCTGGTGTACTGAAACCCACAAACTTGTTCAGTCTGGTAGAATTAAGTGACGTACAGAAAGTGTCACCTGGACAGATTATACGGATTGGAGCGAGTGTACTGAACTGTGACACACAGAAAGGTTACACGCAGCTGAGTAAAATGGATTTGTATCACTGAGCTAAAACAACTGAAAAAATAATTTATTTTTTATATTTTGTTTTTTTGGGAACGTGACGTGCAGGAACTATGGTAGAACTGACTGACACCCTGTTAACGGTGGCTATTTAGACTGCGACCCAGACAAATGTCGCACAGAGATTTTTTGGGATCAAGCTGTAGATGATATTGGTAGCAAATGACTTGGTTGTATTCTGTGACGTACAGAAAGTGTCACCTGGTCAGTATATACGGATCGGAGCTAGTGTGCTGAACTGTGACACACAGAAAGGTTACACGCAGCTGAGTAAAATGGATTTGTATCACTGAGCTAAAACAACTGAAAAACTAATTTATTTTTTATATTTTGTTTTTTTGGGAACGTGACGTGCAAGAACTATGGTAGAACTGACTGACACCCTGTTAACGGTGGCTATTTAGACTGCGACCCAGACAAATGTCGCACAGAGAGTTTTCTGGATCAAGCTGTAGATGATATTGGTAGCAAATGACTTGGTTGTATTCTGTGACGTACAGAAAGTGTCACCTGGACAGTATATACGGATCGGAGCGAATGTGCTGAAATGTGACACACAGAAAGGTTACACGCAGCTGAGTAAAATGGATTTGTATCACTGAGCTAAAACAACTGAAAAACTAATTTTTTTTTTTATATTTGTTTTTTTATATTTTTTTTTAAATTTTGTTTTTTTGGGAACGTGACGTGCAGGAACTATGGTAGAACTGACTGACACCCTGTTAACGGTGGCTATTTAGACTGCGACCCAGACAAATGTCGCACAGAGAGTTTTTGGGATCAAGCTGTAGATGATATTGGTAGCAAATGACTTGGTTGTATTCTGTGACGTACAGAAAGTGTCACCTGGACAGTATATACGGATGGGAGCTAGTGTGCTGAACTGTGACACACAGAAAGGTTACACGCAGCTGAGTAAAATGGATTTGTATCACTGAGCTAAAACAACTGAAAAACTAATTTTTTTTTTATATTTGTTTTTTTATATTTTTTTTTTAATTTTGTTTTTTTGGGAACGTGACGTGCAAGAACTATGGTAGAACTGACTGACACCCTGTTAACGGTGGCTATTTAGTCTGCGACCCAGACAAATGTCGCACAGAGAGTTTTCTGGATCAAGCTGTAGATGATATTGGTAGCAAATGACTTGGTTGTATTCTGTGACGTACAGAAAGTGTCACCTGGACAGTATATATGGATTGGAGTGAGTGTGCTGAACTGTGACACACAGAATGGTTCCACACTGCTGTGTGCAATGGATTTGTATCACTGAGATAGAACAATAAAAAAAAAAACAGGGTTAGATATGGCGATAGCTGCACTACTAGTGCCAGCCAGCCAGCCAAAAATTTCTTCTAGCCCTTAGAAGGGCTGTTGGGTTCTTTGTGGGTGATTCCTGCCTAACAGAGAACTAAATTCAGGCCCTAACACTGTCCCTGAAAGGCAGCAGCTCTATCCCTAACGACATCCAGACGGCATCTGAGCCGAGCACCGCGGCCAGTCACTAGTATATTCCAGGGTCACCTGATCAGGCCAGCCAACCCCTGCTATCGACATGTAAGGGCCCCACGTGATGCTGGGTGTACTGTAGAGTCTCCTGGCTTGTGATTGGCTGTGTTTATAGGCGCCAAAAAAGCACGATGCGGAAGTTGCCATTTCCTCGAGTATGGCGAGATACTCGTCCGAGCTGCGAGTACTTACGAGTACCCTAATACTCGAACGAGCAACAAGCTCGGACGAGTATGCTCGCTCATCTCTAATAGTGACGTGTGACACCCTGTACATTATATATAGTGATGTGTGACCCCCTGTACTTTATATATAGTGACTTGTGACCCCCCTGTACGTTATACAGTACAGACCAAAAGTTTGGACACACCTTCTCATTCAAAGAGTTTTCTGTATTTTCATGACTATAAAAATTGTAGATTCACACTGAAGGCATCAAAACTATGAATTAACACATGTGGAATTATATACTTAACAAAAAAGTGTGAAACAACTGAAAATATGTCTTATATTCTAGGTTCTTCAAAGTAGCCACCTTTTGCTTTGATTACTGCTTTTCACACTCATTGCATTCTCTTGATGAGCTTCAAGATGTAGTCACCTGAAATGTTTTTCACTTCACAGGTGTGCCCTTTAATAAGTGGGATTTTTTGCCTTATAAATGGGGTTGGGACCATGAGTTGTGTTTGGCAGAAGTTTGGTTCCAACCACCGTGTCTTTGTGCGACGCAGAAAAGGTGAACGGATGGACTCTACATGCCTGGTTTCCACCATGAAGCATGGAGGAGGAGGTGTGATGGTGTGGGGGTGCTTTACTGGTGACACTGTTCACTGGCTCCAAAACTGGCTCCAAAACAAGCCCACAGTGTGAACATGGTTAAAGGCAAGGCGTAGGCACTAAACAGAAACACACAAAAACTCAGAATACCAAGCAAAACATAGAAAACCTATGTTCTCCGGTGACCAGACCTGACATTTGGTCTGTACAGTATATAGCTATTTGACTACACTCATTTTCCCTTTTTCCCAGATGAAGGGTAGTCATATATTCATAGATGATTGATGGGCTGTCAGCTGGGAGCAGGTCGTATGATGATAGACAAGAGGCTCCTCTGTATGTCAGCAGATCGATTTGTGCAGTCCGTGCACCTAAACAGAAATCTATGACAGCTCATAGCTGCCATAGATTTCTGGCTTCATTTGAGTCAGAAAACTGGTGAAAATGAACATAAATTTGTTGGGGTGACTGGTCATGTCCTGTCTCTGCATTGTCACGCCCTTAAAAAAAAAAAAAAAAAAAAAAACGCAGTTAAAAATTTGCAAACACATAAAGGGAGATTTATTAAAACTGCTGTAAAGGAAAACTGGCGTAGTTGCCCATAGCAACCAATCAGATTCCACCTCTCATTTTCCAAAGGAGCTTTGAAAAATGAAAGGTGGAATCTGATTGGCTGCTATGGGCAACCAAGCCAGTTTTCCTTTACACCAGTTTTGATAAATCTGTCCCATAGTTTGCAACTTTTTAACACCACTTTTTAGGAACAAGGGAATTGATAACTTCCCCCCTCATTCTGTTTTTGGCTTACATCCAATGGCACAACTAGAAATGACTGGGCCCCACAGCGAATTTATGAAAAGGGTAACCCCCCCCCCTCCTTTACTGTTGGGACTTGGGCGTTCTTTCTATTGCTATGTCTGTACAACAGTTATTCACTGATAACTGGGTTATTGATATTATCTAACGGGCTCTTGTCTCTATGGGAACACAGGTGGGCGGGGAGGTCATGTGACTGCTCCTCTAGACATGCTTGCTGTAGTGCATGCTGGGATTGTTACTTTCACTTTGCAGCTGCTTCTCCCACACAGCCTGTCTGAGGGAGCTCCTCCAGGGAAGTGTGTCATGGTGAACAGGTTAGATAAATGACGTACAGCCAGTACATGTCACCTGAGAAATACTTCATAGTGTTGGCTATTGTCTGGGGGAACTTTGGATTTTTGATACTTAGGGTGGCTAACCCCTTTAATAACATAAGTGGCCTGGCAGAAAGTCCGGCAAATTGTGTCAGTTGTAGAACTCTGTAAATATTATCTTTCCCCTCTCTGTTGGGGACAAATCCAACTTGATCAGGAGCAATTAGGAAGGGAAGGAAACTTTTAAGTCTATTAGCAAGTATTTTAGCAAACAGTTTCAGATCGGAATTAAGTAAAGAAATGGGCCTATAATTGCTGCATAAAGCTGGGTCTTTCCCTTCTTTATGGATTATGGAAATTTGAGCCATAAGTGTTTGGGAACGGAAAGGGGTCCCATTTAATGCATCATTAAATCATTTTTCCAGGTACGGTAGTAATATATCTTGAAAAGTAACATACTGTAAAAGAAGGAGGATAAACCATCAGGGCCAGGGAATTTATTCTTAGCAATGGCATCCTTAAATTCTTTATGAGTAATGCGAGAGCATAACTATTGAGACTGTTCTTTAGTTATTTGAGGAAGAAATAGAGAAGAAAGAAACTGTGATATCAGTTCTTTTTTAGTTTTAATTCATCCGGGCTTTGAGCTGGATGTAAGTTATATAGTTGGCTATAAAAGTTGCTAAATTCTTTAGCTATCTCTTCTGTTTTGTGTAAAATATTACCAGAAGAATCTTTAAGGTTAGTAATATATGATTCGGCCTTCCTGTTTTTGATCTGAGCTAACATAAATCTAGTAGGCCTATCGCCATGCGCATAATGTTTCAATCTTGCATATACGCTTTAGCAGACTGTAAATTCAAAGCATTTTTTAAATCATTATGTAGGGAGGTCAAATCTGCTAAATCAGTCGACAGGAGAGATCTTTTGTGCAAACACTCCAGACGCGCAATTTTTTGTTGCAGTTGAAATTTCCTTTGCTTTGGCTTTATTAGCATGTGCATGTGCAAACTCTCCTCTAATTTTTGCTTTTTGTGCTTCCCAAAGCATCTGCACTGAAACCTCTTCATTGTCATTCAGCTTGAAAAATTCCTCTAGATGTTTTTTAATTTTCCGGACATTGCGAAGAGGCTTAAGGAGTAGATCATTTAATCTCCAACAACGGGACACGTTAGGAGAAGATGGAATCGTATATGCGAGTTCAACTGGGGAGTGATCGGACAGTACTTAAGTTATGATTGAGGAAGAATAGCAGTTCTGTACTTGAGTAGTGGGTATAAAGATATAGTCAATCCTCTGGTAGGAGTTATGTGGTGGTGAATAGTGAGAATAATCTTGGGTTGAAGGGTTTAATGTTTGCCAAATATCAGCGAGGTGTAAGTGGAATAGCAAGCGTTTAAGTTTTACTAAAGATCTGTGACTGATGACCGACTTTCCATTGGGGGTATCCACAAGAGGATTTAAGGAAACATTAAAGTCTCCTTAATATCAGAGCCCCAAATATCAGAGTCCCTAATATCAGAGTCCCATCCTCAAATTTTTCTAACCTCTTCAAGGTAGATAAAAGCCATGGAATTTGGTCTTTGTTTAGAGCGTATATATATCCTATTGTTAAAGAAAAGTTACCTATTTTCCCCTTAATAAATAAGTAACGTCCGTCTGGGTCAATACATTTATCTAAAGCTGTGAAAGCAATATGTTTGCTAATTCCAATACTTACTCCTCTAGATGCCCTGCTAGTAGAGCTCGCATGGTACCAAGTGGAGAAGTACTGTGTATTCATCCTAGGGACACGTGCATCCCTAAAATGAGTCTCTTGTAATAGGCAGATATCCGTCTTATGTTTCTTAAGAAAGTATAGCACCTGACCTCTTTTGGAAGGGGAATTCAGTCCACGTACGTTATAGGTGAGTATCCTAAGTCTTGTCATTGCAAATGTAGAATGAATCGACCACAAAGCTTAAGGCCTCAGTCAGCATTTCAGACCTACTGAAAGGGAGGGGGAGGGGGAAAGGAAAGAGCGAGGAAAGAAGGGGAAGGGAAGGGAATAGGAGAACACAATCCAAAATATAAGAAAAACAAGTTAGAGCAATTTTAGCAATCAATATAACCATATGAGGTAATTCTGACGTATCAATAACTTAAAGAACAGAGGAAAAGGCACTGGGCAATAGTGCCCACACTGATTGATTAATGAAGTCATGTATTTGGGTTACATGTAGTGAGACCCAACCAGATGTATATGATGTGAAGATCAGATGTCAGAATCAAAAGGTAGGAATTACAGAGTGTTGCAAGGGGGCAACAGAAAGTGAGGGAAAGATATGTTAGATAATGCCAGGTAATGTAAGATAATGTAAGATAATGTCCCACGATAAGAAAAGATGGAAGCGAAAGACGTTGCTAGTTAGCAACAGAAAGTAGAGATAGAGAGAACAAGAATTTGCTACCGATGTGGGGAATGATAAGTGATAAACAGATATTAAATGTCCTAATATGACGTAAAGCAAGATGTTTTAGTAAAAGACATCAAGCAAATCAGGTGCTTCCAGCAGAAGTATTCTTAGAAGCTAGTTTTTCCAGTTGCCTCTTAGATTTCGCCAGACGACCATAGGACACTTCCTCCCATGGTGTAGGTGGTTGTAGGCGCGGCAACTTGGCGAGGTCAGTAACCACTGACCAGTCCGGGATCCGCAGGTCTGGCAAGTCTAAGGCTTCATAAGCCTCAGGGAGGTCAGCGACAGTTCTGATTAGAAATCTTTTCCCAATCGCAGAGAATGAAAGTCCAAAAGTAAATTTCCAAGTATATTGGATTCCTTTAGGTCTGAGAGCTTCTGTTAGAGGCTTGAGAGATCTTCTTTTTTTTAGTGTTTGCGGAGATAGATCTTGGAAGATACGGATCTACGCGTCTTCAAAATCAATATGCTCTGATTGCCTAGAGTGTTGCAATATATCTTCTTTTATGCTGAAGTTGAGGAGGCGACATATATCGTCACGTGGAGGTTTCGAATCTTGAGGCTTCCTTCTCAAGGCTCTATGAGCATGTTCAATGTCTCCTTCAAAGGAATCTCCTAGGATGGATTTGAAAATCAGCTGCAGCTTTGCATGCAATGTGGAAGGGGTCATCGACTCTGGGAGGCCCTTTATTCGTAAGTTGTTTCGGCGATTTCTATTTTCTTGGTCTTCAATGGCCTCAAAGGCTGCATTTAGAAAGTTCTGACAGGAAGACATGCTTTCAGTAACAGAGGATCTATAATTACATATAGCTGTCTGCGCAGTTTCCAGTTGCTCCACCCGAGAGCCAATGTGTTTTATCTTGTGTTTTATATCTTGTAAGTCTCTAGAAAGAGGGTCTAGAGCTTTAGTTAGAGCTCTATTTAGAGATTTTTGCAAAAAGGAGCGCGATTTGGGAAGAGAGTCTTTCTGTAATGGAGCATCAATGTCTCTGTCTGGGTCTTCATCCATATCCCTTTGGCCATGGGAAGGATGTCCATAGATGGCGTGGGTGATTTCTGAGTAGAAGGGTTATTATTTTTCTTTTTCATATATTTGTCTATTTCTCCACGTGGAGCAGAGGATTTTTGGGAGTTATTTGGCTCTTTAGCCGAAGCTTGACCAATCTTCACCATGCTTGTGTTATAGAACTAGTTGGGTCTCCAGAAAGGAGGTGCTTTTACATCAGATTGGAGCAACTAAATCTGTATGAATTGAGATTCTGATTAATCACTCAGAAGAGGAAAAAATTGCGGCTGGACCACCTATAGAAGGATTATGTGGATCCCAATAAAGCAGAGTAATTGAAAGCAGACCAAAGTAATAGTCCATAAAAATTAGAACTATGCTCTTAAAACTAGAACAAATCTTGTAGTGGGGTTTGTGGTGTGTTACCTTCTGAGGAGAAGTTTCTCGATCCTCTGTATGAGCACAGGAGACTGCAAAACAAAAGGGGGGACGTCAATACCTAAGTACTTTGTAACCTCCTCTCTGTGCTGGCCTGCGTCTACCAGAAGTTGCGATCGGACGGTAAGTGATGTGATGTAACCCAACTCCGAACAAACTCTGTCTCCGTATCTCAGCTTAAAAGAGATGCGCTTGTGTCAGGAATATGGAGAATATGGAGGCCACATCACGTGTAAGGGCTGCAGGACTCAGTGACCTTAGGCAGAAAGACGCCGATGAGAATCAGAAGAAGAAGAAGACCCTTTCAGGCCACAAGCCTCTCTAACCTTCAGTATGTCGGCAGTCCAGGCGTCCAATTCCAATCAGTATCGGAAACGTCTCAGGAAACCTGCAGGTCTGCTATACACACTGCCGCTCTAATCGGGGCCGAGGTCCTGCAGGCCCAACTAGGCCCAATCCCTAAAACGTCTGAAAGATGGCCCAAATTGCTTGGAATAAGAATCTCCGGAAAGATGATGTGATGGAGGAATTGAACAGATGGTGTTTCAGACTCCAAAATGAAATTTGCTCGTCGGATGCCACCAGATAGCAGACGGAGAAGTCCAGCGCGCTTAGCGGTAAGCTACGCCCCTCAGAGCCAATACATTCTAATACTGTATGGAGCGGGAACTCTGTACAGTATTACAGCAAAGTTTTTAGCGAATCGTCTTCAGATGTACTATCCGAAGTAGATTCACTCATCCCTAATAATAATATTACAGGTTATAGTTACTAAAATTCTGGGGAAGCAGGGTCTGGCTGGCAAATTTAAGCCTGGGGGGGCAAGCACACAGCACTGGCCCATGTGTAGCTTCCCACCCTTGACTAGTTTAACATATAAAGATGTTATAGGTAAATAGGTTTTAAATCATTAACCCTTAGAGTACCAGTGCCGTACATGTACGGTGCAAAAAGCCGGGACACGAGTCCCAGCGCCGTACATGTACGGCGCTCTGATCGGGCTGGCGCAGGAGCTGCGCCCGCCCGATCAGCAGCGGGGGTCCGGCTATGCCGAGGTGCCGGACCCCTGCTGAATGCGCCAGCATCGGTGAAAACACAGATGCCGGTGCATTAACCCTTCATGTGCCGCGGTCAGTGCTGACCGCGGCACATGTGGTGTGCGAGAGTTCAGGATGGCGAGCGGGGGGCCATCGGGTCCCCGCACTGCTGTGACGGGAACCCGATGGCTCAGATAGCAGCCCAATGCCTTTCTTAGGCATCGTGGCTGCTATCCCTGCGTGCCTGTGTGATCCAGCCCCCTGGATCGCACAGGAAGCAAGCTGTAAGTGTATTACATTGAGTAATACACTTGCAGCCAATACATTACAACACAAAAGTATTGTACTGCATCGTAAAGGGGATCAGACCCCCAAAAATTAAATAAAGTAAAAAAAAAAAGTTAAAAAACAAAGTTTCCTAAAAAAAAAAATTATAAAAGTTTTAAGAAAAAAAACGCCATTTTCCAAAAAAAGCTAAAAAAAATTGTTAAAAAAAGGTAAAAAAAGAAAGATAAACATATTAGGTATCGCCGCGTCCGTATCGACCAGCTCTATAAAAATATCACATCATCCACCCCGCCAGGTGAACGCAGTAAAAAAAAAAAAAAAAAGTGCCAAAACAGGCATTTTTTTGGTCACCTTCCCTTACAAAAAGTGTAATAGCAGGCAATCAAAAAGGCGTATTTATCCCAAAATGGTACCAATCAAACTGTCATCTTGTCCCGCAAAAATTATACCCTACCTGAGACAATCACCCGAAAAATTTAAAAAAAATGGCTCGCTGAAAATGGCAACACAAAAAAAAAGAATTTATTCTGTTCAAAAATAAATCTAATGTGTAAAACTTTCCAAAAATAAAAAAGTTAGACATATTGGGTATCACCGTGTCCGTAACAACCTGCTCTATAAAAATATTACATGAGATGGCCCCCCAGGCGAATGCTGTAAAAAAAATTTTTAAATGCCATAACAGCCATTTTTTTCACCTTGCCTCACAAAAAGTGCAATACAACACGATCAAAAAGGCATATGTACCCCAAAATGGTACCAATCAAACCGTCATCTCGTCCTGCAAAAAATGAGCCCCCATATAAGACAATAACTCAAAAAAATAAAAATCAATGGCTCCCGCAAACCAATCCATCAAAATCTGTGTTGTAAAATCCATATGGCGCTCCTTCTGTTCTGAGTCCTGCCATGTGCCCCCACAGCAGTTTACCACCACATATTGGGTGTTGCCGTATTCAGGAGAAAATGGGTAACAAATTATTGGGTGCTTTTCTCCTGTTACCCCTTGTGAAAATGAAAAATTTGGGGCTAAAGCAACATTTTATTGGAAGAAATGAAACTTTTCATTTTCACAGCCAAGTGTTTCCAAATTCCATAAAAAAACGCTTAGGGGGTCAAAGTGGCCAGTACCCCCCTTAATATATTCTTTGAAGGGTGTAGTTTCAAAAATGGGGTCACTTTTTGAGGGTTTCCACTGTAGGGGTACGTCAGGGTCTCTCAATTACAAAATGGTGCCTAAAAACGATTCTAGCAAAATCTGCCTCCAAAATCCGTATGGCGCTCCTTTCCTTCTGACCACTGCCACAAACCCATAGAGACGTTTACCACCACATATGGGGTATTTCTGTAAACTGCAGAATCAGAGTAATGTATATTGAGGTTTAGTTTGCTGTTAACCCTTGCTGTTTTGCAAGAAAAAAATTATTAACATGAATAATCTACCAAAAAAGTGAAATTTTGAAATTTCACCTCCATTTTCCATTAATTCTTGTGGAACACCTCAAGGGTTAACAAAGTTTGTAACAGCGTTTTTTTATAATTTGAGGGGTGTAGTTTCTAAAATGGGGTCATTTATGGGTGGTTTCCATTACGTAAGCCACTCAAAATCACTTTATTCCTGAATTGGTGCTTAAAAAAATGGTTTTGGAAATTTTGTTGAATATTTGAAAAATGGCTTCTAAACTTCTAAGCCCTTCTAACGTCCCAAAAAAGTAAAATGACATTTATAAAATGATGCCAACATAAAGTATACATATGGGGAATGTAAAATAATAACTATTTTTGGAGGTATTACTATGTATTTTGAAAGTAGAGAAATTGAAATTTTGAAATTTGCTAATTTTTCCAAATTTTTGCTATTTGGTATTTTTTTATAAATAAAAATGAAATATTTTGCCACAAATTTACTACTATCGTGAAGCACAATATGTGATGAGAAAACAATCTTAGAATGGCCTGGATAAGTAAAAGCGTTCCAAAGTTATTACCACATAAAGTGACACATGTCAGATTTGCAAAAAACGGCTTGGGATTTGAGGTGAAAAGTGGCCCGGTACTGAAAGGGTTAAAAGGCAGCCGCTTTTTGGATCTCACAAACATGTGCAATCCCAGATCTCCATAGCAGCAGCATAGTCATTAGATGGGCAAGATTTACCAACTCCTGAGCTGAAGAGACTCCATTGACTAAAATGGGGTCTGTTCAGGATGCTGCTCCTTTAGTGAACAAAAATGTCTTGCATGCAGGACTAGTTTGTCTGGTCTTTTTGACAGAATCTGTGACAGTGGCCCGAACTCACATGTGACTGGATAGTATTAGATCGAAGTATAGCATCAGCTGCATGTTTAACACACAAATTGTATTGTGTTAAAATGAATACAGCACTAGAATCAAGCCTATGTCAAATACAGCAACATAATCATCAACAAATATAGCACCAGAACCAAACCCATAAGTCAAAAACACCACCAGAATCAAGTTCACTCATAAATACAGCACCAGAACCATGTGCAGTACATATAGAATGTTCCAAATTATTATGCAAATTGGATTTAAGTGTCATAAAGATTAAATTTTTTGTTTTTCAATGAAACTCGATGGTATTGTGTCTCAGGGCTCTTTGGATCACTGAAATCAATCTCAGATACCTGTGAAATTTAGTTTGCCAGGTGAGCCCAATTAAAGGAAAAATGGATGTTCCACAATATTAAGCAGGACACTGTTTTCAAGTAAAATGGGAAAGGAAAAGGATCTCTCTGCTGCCGAAAAGCAATGCCTTGGACAAGGGATGAAAACATTAGATATTTCACGAAAACGTAAGCGTGATCATCGTACTTTGAAGAGATTTGTGGCTGATTCAGAGCACAGACGTGTTTGTGCTGATAAAGGCAGAATGAGGAAGGTTTCTGCCAGGCAAGTTCATCAGATTAAGGCTTCATTCACACGTCCGTTTAAAACATCTGCAATCTATCCGCATCCGTTCCGCAATTGCGGACGGTTTTTGCGGATTCATTCATTTCAATGGGTCCTGATAATCTGCGGACATTGCACCGTATGTTGTCCGCATCCGTTAATCTGTTATGTTACGTTTTGCGGATCCTCAAACAGAAATCCTCCTGTCCTACTTTTCTCCCGAATTGCGGTCCGTAGCACAATTAAAGTCTATGGATCCGCAAAAAATGCGGAAGACATGCGGAAAGGCATCCGCATGTCATCCGTATTTGTGGATTCCGTTCCAGGAGGGGTGAAAAAAAAGATGTTATTCATCCTTGCGGATCCGCAAAAAACGGATGACATATGGATACATCCTTTCCATTTTTTACGGAAAGACGGAACAGATGTCCTGGAAAAACTGAGTTTTTTGCGGAACAACGGATCCGCAAAAAACTGACCGTTTTCCAGGATGTGCACACATACGGACGTGTGAATGTAGCCTCAGAGAGCAGCTGCTAAAAAGCCATTACAAACCAGCAAACAGATATTTGAAGCTGCTGGTGCCTCTGGAGTCCCTCGAACCTCAAGGTGTAGGATCCTTCAAAGGCTTGCTGTGGTGCATAAACCTACTATTCGGCCACCCCTAACCAGTGCTCACATGCAAACGGTTGCAGTGGGCCCAGACATACATGAAGACTAATTTTCAAACAGTATTGTTTACTGATGAGTGTCGTGCAACCCTGGATGGTCCAGATGGATGGAGTAGTGGATGGTTTATGGATGGCCACCATGTCCCAACAAGGCTGCCACTTCAGCAAGGAGGTGGAGGAGTCATGTTTTGGGCCAGAATCATGGGGAGAGAGCTGGTAGGCCCCTTCCTGAAGGTGTGAAAATGACCTCTGCAAAGTATATAGAGTTTCTGACAGACAACTTTCTTCCATGGTACAAAAAGCAGAAACGTGCCTTCAGGAGCAAAATCATCTTCATGCATGACAATGCACCATCCCATGCTGCAAAGAATACCTCTGTGTCAATGGCTGCTATGGGCATAAAAGGAGATAAACTCATGGTGTGGCCACCATCTTCCCCTGACCTCAACCCTATAGAGAACCTATATGATCAAGCAAAAGATCTATGAGGGTGGGAGGCAGTTCACATCAAAACAGCCACTCTGGGAGGCTATTCTGACATCCTGCAAAGAAATTTAAGAAGAAACTTTCCAAAAACTCACAAGTTCAATGGATGTAAGAATTGTGAAGGTGATATCAAAGAAGGGTTCCTATGTTAACTTGGCCTATGTTAACTTCTCATATGTAACTTGGCCTGTAAGGATGTTTTGGATTTAAATAGCTTTTTATTTCAGTGAATGTGACCTCCTAATGCTGCAAATTCCACAAATGAGCATTTTCAGTTCTTAAAAACATATAAAATGTTTAGAAACTCTACTGTGCATAATAATTTGGAACAGTGCATTTTGAGCTTTTTGCATTTTTGAAGAATATACTGTTATCATTGGGAGGTTTGTTCAATAAAATCAGATGTAAACTCTAACGGGTGATGACTTTTATTAGACTGACTGTCATTTGCACCGATCATTTAGGAAAATCAGAGATAAATAACATTTGCATAATAATTTGGAACATGGTGTATATACATCACCAGATTTTAAAAGTTCAATACAGATACCATTTGAGTAGTCAGGTCAGCCCTCGCCATATAAGCTGGTACGGAGTGAAACTACTGTACATCTTCAGGTATGGACTGAACAGTAGTAAAGGGATGTCTGGAGTTGCTGTTTCACAAAACAGCATGCTACCATCCATCATCAGCTGTAGATCATCCAGGTGACTACAAGACTCATCATACACAGTCAGTAGCAGAATAATCATAATAATGACTTACAGGCGATGTCTCCTCCTGAGTTCTTCTCCATCTGGTTCAGGGCATCTCTCCTGGCCACAATTCAGCTCTGCAGATTTTGCAGAGAAGTTGTCTTCAGCTTCTCTCTTTACCAACACATTGGCACTCTGCATACTCAACACAAACTCATCTGTGCCCTCTGTAAATAGTGCCACATACTTCTGTGCCCTATGTATATGATGCTATATGCCATGTGCCCTCTGTTTATAGTGCCGCAAACAGTGCCCATAATGCTAGTGCCACATGCTCTGTGACCTCTGTAAACAGTGCCACATGCTTGGTGCCCCCTATAAATTGTGCCACTTATATGTTCCTCCTGTATGTATAGTACCTCTTATATGCCCCCCAGTATCCATTATATTTGCCCCTTTTATGTAAATTGCCTCTTATATGTGCCCCCTTTATGTATAGTGCCTCTTGTATGTAACCATTTATATATAGTGTCTCTTGTATCTGAATACAGTGTGCACACACTGTATTATAATACTAGGTAGAAGCTAGAATGCAGTGGGTAATAGAAGGTGTGACATCACAGGTTACATGTTGCTGATGGTCACGTGGTAAGAGGTATAACAGATGCAGTGGGTATATATATAGTCTATAAATCAGTGTGCTGATATGTGTGGTACTAGGTATAAATTACACCTTGTATTTCAAATATTACTGCTGTATATACTATATATCTGTACCCACTGCATTTATTATACTTATATAAGTATAATAAACGCAGTTATATACAGCTACAGTGGGGAAAAAAGTATTTAGTCAGCTACCAATTGTGCAAGTTCTCCCATTTAAAAAGATGAGAGAGGACTGTAATTGACATCATAGGTAGACTTCAACTATGAGAGACAAAATGACAAAACAAATCCAGAAAATCACATTGTCTGATTTTTAAAGAATTTATTTGCAAATTATGGTGGAGAATAAGTATTTGGTCACCTACAAACAAGCAAGATTTCTGGCTCTCACAGACCTGTAGCTTCTTCTTCAAGAGGCTCCTCTGTCCTCCACTCATTATCTATAGTAATGGCACCTGTTTGAACTTGTTATCACTATAAAAGACACCTGAAACAGTCACATTCCAAACTCCACTATGGCGAAGACCAAAGAGCTGTCAAAGGACACCAGAAACAAAATTGTAGACCTGCACCAGGCTGGAAAGACTGAATCTGCAATAGGCAAGCAGCTTGGTGTGAAGAAATCAACTGCGGGAGCAATAATTAGAAAATGGAAGACCACTGATAATCTCCCTCAGTCAGGGGCTCCACGCAAGAACTCACCCCTTGGGGTCAAAATGGTCACAAGAGCTGTGAGCAAAAATCCCAGAACCACATGAGGGGACCTAGTGTATGACCTGCAGAAAGCTGGGACCAACGTAACAAAGGCTACCGTCAGTAACACAGTACGCCACCAGGGACTCAGATCCTGCAGTGCCAGACGTGTCTCCGTGCTTAAGCCAGTACATATCCGGGCCCATCTGTCGTTTGCTGGAGAGCATTTGGATGTTCCAGAAGAGTACTGGGAGAATGTCATATGGTCAGATGAAACCAAAGTACAACTGTTTGGTAGAAACACAACTCGTCGTGTTTGGAGGAGATTAAATGCTGAGTTGCATCCAAAGAACACCATACCTACTGTGAAGTTGCGGGGGTGGCAACATCATGCTTTGGGGCTGTTTCTCTGCAAAGGGACCAGGATGACTAATCCATGTACATGAAATAATGAATGAGGACATGTATCGTGAGATTTTGAGTGCAAACCTCCTTCCATCAGCAAGGGCATTGAAGATGAAACGTGGCTGAGTCTTTCAGCATGACAATGATCCCAAGCACACTGCCATGGCAATGAAAGAGTGGCTTCGTAAGAAGCATTTCAAGGTCCTGGAGTGGCCTAGCCAGTCTCCAGATCTCAACCCCATAGAAAAACTTTGGAGGAAGTTGAAAGTCATTGTTGCCCAGCAACAGCTGCAAAACATCACTGCTCTAGAGGAGATCTGCATGGAGGAATGGGTCAACATACCAGCAACATTGTGTGCCAACCTTGTGAAGACTTACAGAAAATGTTTGACCTCTGTCATTGCCAACAAAGGATATATAACAAAGTATTGAGATGAACTTTTTTTATTGACCAAATACTTTTGCAAATAAATTCTTTAAAGATCAGACAATGTGATTTTCTGGATTTGTTTTCTCATTTTGTCTCTCATAGTTGAGGTCTACCTATGATGTCAATTACAGGCCTCTCTCATCTTTTTAAGTGGAAAAACTAAAGACTAAATACTTTTTCCCCACTGTATATAGTATACACAGTAGTGTACTGATATGTGAATTACGAGTTATAATAGATGCAGTGGGTACAGATATATAGTATAGCAGTGTACTGATATGTGAGGTACGAGGTAGAAATTACATCTTGTATCTCATATGATGACACTGCTTTGTATACTATATAGCTGTACACACTGAATGTATTATACCTCACACCTCAGTACACTGCTGGATATACTATATATCTGTACCCACTTCATCTTTTATACTTTGTATCTGACCTATCAACAGTGGCGTACCACCCATATAGGCAGACCACGCCACTGCTATGGGGCCCGCGGCACAGGGGGGCCCCTACTCTGCATCATTAAGATGCGTCGCGTCCCGCACTGCCTGCGCTCCGGGCCTCTCCTGGCCCGCTCACCTCTGCTCACCTCTGCCACAACACGGACTTTTACCCTAATGTCCTGACGCTCTCAGGACGTTCCTGTGCGCTCCCAGCTGGCCCCGCCTCCTCCCTCATGCCGCGCTGAGGCTACTGGAAAGGGAAGGACCTGTGCAGCATGGCAAAAGAGGGGATAGAAGAAAACCAAGGCCCAGCCCCCTCCAGAGTGGCGTGAGGACAAGGGACAAGTAACTAAGTTTTTATGTGTTTTGTGCGTGTATGTGTGTGTGCGTGTATGTATGTGTGCGTGTATGTATGTGTGTTTATGTATATGTGTGGGTGTATGCATACACTGTGCCAGACAATATACATTATACCTCTACTGTGTATATACTGTATATTGTACAGAGTGGCGCAGGGGTTATATTGTCTGGCATGGTGTAACCGCCATGCATTTGTTGTACAGTATATATTATAATCCCTGTACCATGCTTTACAATGTACAGTATAATCCAGGGGTGGCCAATCTGTGGCTCTTGAGCCACATGCAGCTCTTTGCCTCTTCAAGTGTGGCTCTTTTGGTGGAGCAGGGAAGCTGTCAGGCCGGCTCACTCTCCACCCCATGCTCAGATCTCCTTTCCTAATTGAGCACTGTTACTACTCTGCAGCTCCAGCTCACTCTCCACTACGTTCTGATGCGCACAGTGTCAGAATGTGGTATGTAGAGACGCACGCTATCACCAGGCGTTGTGCGCATCAGGTCACATTGGAGAGCATATCAGAACTGCACAGTAGCAGGTGCCCAAACAGGGGAGGTAGGAGATTTTTCTAAATTATAGAACTGAGCATGGGGGTCTGATCTAGGCATGGGAGGTTCTGATCTGAGCATGGGGAATCTAATCTGAGCATGGGGAATCTAATCTGAGCATTGGGAATCTAATCTGAGCATGGGGTGGGGGCCTGATCTGAGCATGGGTGGTCTGATCTGAGCATTGGAGGTCTGATCTGAGCATGTGGGCCCTGATCTGAGCATGTGGGCTCTGATCTGAGCATGGGGGGATCTGGTGTGAGCATGAGCGGTCTGGTGTGAACATGGGGGGGGGTCAGATCTGAGCATGGGGGGGGTCCTGATCTGAGCATGTGGGATCTTATCTGAGCAAGGGGGTCTGGTCTGAGCATGGACGGGTCTAATCTGAGCATGAGGGGTGGTCTAATCTGAGCATGAGGGTGGTCTGGTGTGAGCATGGGGGGGTCTGGTGTGAGCATGGGGGGGGTCTGGTGTGAGCATGGGGGTGGTCTGCTGTGAGCATGGGGGAGTCTGGTGTGAGCATGAGGGTCAGACCTAAGCATGGGGGAGTCTGGTGTGAGCATGGGGGTTCTGGTGTGAGCATGGGGGGTCTAATCTGAGCATTAGGGTCAGACCTGAGAATGGGAGGGTCTGGTGTGAGCATGGGGGGAAGTCTGGTGTGAGCATGGACGGGTCTAATCTGAGCATGGGGGGATCTAATCTGAGCATGGGGTTCAGACCTGAGCATGGGGGGTGGGTCTAACCTGAGCATGAAGGTCAGACCTGAGCATGGAGGGGTCTGGTGTGAGCATGGGGGGTCCGGTGTGAGCATGGGGGTGTCTGGTGTGAGCATGAGGGTCAGACCTAAGCATGGGGGAGTCTGGTGTGAGCATGGGGGTTCTGGTGTGAGCATGGGGTGTCTAATCTGAGCATTAGGGTCAGACCTGAGCATGGGGGGTCTGGTGTGAGCATTGGGGGAAGTCTGGTGTGAGCATGGGTGGGTCTAATCTGAGCATGGGGGGGATCTAATCTGAGCATGGGGTTCAGACCTGAGCATGGGGGGTGGGTCTAACCTGAGCATGAAGGTCAGACCTGAGCATGGAGGGGTCTGGTGTGAGCATGGGGGGGGGTCTGGTGTGAGCATGGGGGGGGGGTTTGATCTGAGCACCGAGGGTCTTTTTTGTGTTAAGGATCATATTTTACGTCAGATGAGGATAGGGGGTCTGATTTAGGATTCTGATCTGAGGTCTGATGAAAAATATTTTTTCTTTCTTTTTTCTCTGCTAACGAAAGATAACATCAGATGAAAAGTATTTTTTTTCTTATTTTTCTCCACTAAAACCTAATTGCATCTTATAGGGCAAAAAATACGGTAACTCGTGTGCCAATGTATAGCTTGTGGCTCCTGGTAGTCATACATTTATTTCCTGGCTCTTTGTGTCTGTAAGGTTGGCCACCCCTGGTATAATCCATACACCATACTGTATAATGTACAGTATAATCCATACACCATACTGTATAATATACAGTATAATCCGTATACCATACTGTATAATACACAGTATAATCCATACACCATGCTGTATAGTATACAGTATAATCCATACACCATGCTGTATAGTATACAGTATAATCCGTACACCATGCTGTATAGTATACAGTATAATCCATACACCATGCTGTATAGTATACTGTATAATCCGTACTCCATGCTGTATAGTATAGAGCAGGGGTGGCCAACCTGTGGCTCTTGAGCCGCATGCGGCTCTTTGCCTCTTCAAGTATGGCTCTTTTGGTGGAGCAGGGAAGCTGTCAGGCCGGCTCACTCTCCACCCCATGCTCAGATCTCCTTTCCTAATTGAGCACAGTTACTACTCTGCAGCTCCAGCTCACTCTCCACTACGTTCTAATGCGCACAGTGTCAGAATGTGGTATGTAGAGACGCACGCTATCACCAGGCGTTGTGCGCATCAGGTCACATTGGAGAGCATATTAGAACTGCACAGTAGCAGGTGCCCAAACAGGGGAGGTAGGAGATTTTTCTAAATGATAGAACTGAGCATGGGGGTCTGATCTAGGCATGGGAGGTTCTGATCTGAGCATGGGGAATCTAATCTGAGCATGGGGTGGGGGCCTGATCTGAGCATGGGTGGTCTGATCTGAGCATTGGAGGTCTGATCTGAGCATGTGGGCTCTGATCTGAGCATGTGGGCTCTGATCTGAGCATGGGGGGATCTGGTGTGAGCATGAGCGGTCTGGTGTGAACATGGGGGGGGTCAGATCTGAGCATGGGGGGGTCCTGATCTGAGCATGTGGGATCTTATCTGAGCAAGGGGGTCTGGTCTGAGCATGGACGGGTCTAATCTGAGCATGAGGGAGGTCTGGTGTGAGCATGGGGGGGTCTGGTGTGAGCATGGGGATGTCTGGTGTGAGCATGGGGGGGTCTGGTCTGAGCATGGGGGGGGGGGTCTGGTGTGAGCATGGGGGGGTCTGGTCTGAGCATGGGGGGGGTCTGGTGTGAGCATGAGGGTCAGACCTAAGCATGGGGGAGTCTGCTGTGAGCATGGGGTTCAGACCTGAGCATGGGGGGTGGGTCTAACCTGAGCATGAAGGTCAGACCTGAGCATGGAGGGGTCTGGTGTGAGCATGGGGGGGTCTGGTGTGAGCATGGGGAGGGGGGTCTGATCTGAGCACCGAGGGTCTGATTTGTGTTAAGGATCATATTTTACGTCAGATGAGGATAGGGGGTCTGATTTAGGATTCTGATCTGAGGTCTGATGAAAAATATTTTTTCTTTCTTTTTTTCTCTGCTAACGAAAGATAAGATCAGATGAAAAGTATTTTTTTTCTTATTTTTCTCCACTAAAACCTAAGTGCATCTTATAGGGCAAAAAATACGGTTACTCGTGTGCCAATGTATAGCTTGTGGCTCCTGGTAGTCATACGTTTTTTTCCTGGCTCTTTGTGTCTGTAAGGTTGGCTACCCCTGCTGTATAGTATACATTATAATCCGTACTCCATGCTGTATAGTATACAGTATAATCCGTACTCCATGCTGTATAGTATAGAGCAGGGGTGGCCAACCTGTGGCTCTTGAGCCGCATGCGGCTCTTTGCCTCTTCAAGTATGGCTCTTTTGGTGGAGCAGGAAAGCTGTCAGGCCGGCTCACTCTCCACCCCATGCTCAGATCTCCTTTCCTAATTGAGCACTGTTACTACTCTGCAGCTCCAGCTCACTCTCCACTACGTTCTGATGCGCACAGTGTCAGAATGTGGTATGTAGAGACGCACGCTATCACCAGGCGTTGTGCGCATCAGGTCACATTGGAGAGCATATCAGAACTGCACAGTAGCAGGTGCCCAAACAGGGGAGGTAGGAGATTTTTCTAAATTATAGAACTGAGGATGGGGGTCTGATCTAGGCATGGGAGGTTCTGATCTGAGCATGGGGAATCTAATCTGAGCATGAGGTGGGGGCCTGATCTGAGCATGGGTGGTCTGATCTGAGCATTGGAGGTCTGATCTGAGCATGTGGGCTCTGATCTGAGCAGGGGGGGATCTGGTGTGAGCATGAGCGGTCTGGTGTGAACATGGGGGGGGGGGGTCAGATCTGAGCATGGGGGGGGGCCCTGATCTGAGCATGTGGGATCTTATCTGAGCAAGGGGGTCTGGTCTGAGCATGGATGGGTCTAATCTGAGCATGAGGGGAGGTCTGGTGTGAGCATGGGGGGTCTGGTGTGAGCATGGAGGGGTCTGGTGTGAGCATGGAGGGGTCTGGTGTGAGCATGGGGGGGTGGTGGGGGGGTCTGGTCTGAGCATGGGGGGGGTCTGGTCTGAGCATGGG